>MUZC01004588.1:222238-237012 GCA_002072015.1 Radix auricularia | reverse complement strand
CATCCTCTTCATTTTAGTCATTAGACATCCTCTTCATTTTAGTCACTAGACATCCTCTTCATTTTAGTCATCAGACCATCCTCTTCATTTTAGTCACTAGACATCCTCTTCATTTTGGTCATCAGACCATCCTCTTCATTTTAGTCATTAGACATCCTCTTCATTTTAGTCATCAGACATCCTCTTCAATAGTACTATGATTGAAATAGGTCCTCAGACATCATCTTTGATAGACCTTTGATTCATAAAGGTCAGCCAGCCTAGGAATGATTGACAGCAGCACTACCTGTTTAGGGTGGGGAGGTCCATTTTATTTTTACTTTTCCAATGTAATTTCAGGGTTATAGTTGAACTATTTTTTTTATTTGACAGAGAACCAGACTTTTAGACAATACAGAAACTCTTGAAAGAACCGGAAGAAGACTTGATCATGGCTACAGAATAGCAATAGAGACTGGTAAGACAAGGCTTATTTGGGGGGGGGGGGTAGTAGTGAAGGTGTCTCATTATCAGTCTTAAAATATTCTTATTGAACAATCTGAATGTAGATTGCTGCTTGGAAAGTTACTGAAAGTAATACAAACTGGCCCATGCTAACATGCTGGTATTTTGGTACTTACGAGAGTAGGTCTCCTAATTATTTAGATTAGTAGTTCTAAGTCTCGCTGATATCTCTGGGTGTACACCATGGACTGCTTGGTAATAATCTGTTTTATCTATCTTAAACTCAGAAGTCCCACTCAGTTGGGAAAACGTGAAGAGGTCGGGAATTCTTAAAGTAATTTCCTGCCTGGAAATAGCACATGTAAGTGCTTCCTAACAGCTAATTTCCATGTCTCCAGTAGATCGTTTTGTCCTCAAATGTCTTCACAAGCTGCGCATCATTTTTTAGTTCGATGAGTTCCTCTTAGACATCCAACAGCGCACTCTCTGTCTCAAACAACTGTGGAGAAGCAACAAGTCTCATATTTTTTGAGACCTTGTCAAAATCCTGAAAACGTTCTGCTAATTCCAACAACAGCGCTTCGAAGACATCTGAAAAGGACTTAACCAGAATTTCATTTTTTCTTATTTCATGGCTCTCGATAGATCGATGAGTAGACGACATTTGTCACAGTAATCCGGTACTCTTCTGTGCTCGAGGCAAACTGTTGTTCCTTCGTAATAAGACTAGTGCTTAAGAGTGTTAATGAACATTCGATATTTCATTTACAACTTTACATAATATATTGCCGAATTGAAAATATTTGACGGCCGCAGGTAAATAGAATTTAAACAGATTTCCATGGCCGCACATTTTTGTGTCCACGGCTGCAGGTTGGGCACCCCTGCTCTAGTGTTTCAAGGTTTAATGATTTAACTTATGGTGTTATTCTTGTCAGTTTTGAATATTCTCCAGTGATGAATCTGGCAGCTCTTTTTTTAATTTGTTGTAGTTTATCAATGTATTCTTTGGTATTTGGTGGATGGGTCCCATACTGAAGATGCATATTCTAGTATAGGTCTCACCAGGTTGAGGTAACATTTTAGTTTTATATCTTTGTTACATTTGTAAAAGTTGCTTTTTTTATAAAACCTAAGGTTTTGTTTGATTTTTTAATAACTTCATTGGCATAGGGATTCCATGATAGTTTCTCATTTATTATGACTCCTAAGTAATTGCATCTTTAGTTTGGGTTAGTTCTTTTCCATGAATGAAATATTTTGAACTTATTTGTTTCTTTTTCTTTGTTACTCTTAGCTGTTGACACTTTTTTTGGATGGAAAGACATACTCCAGTTAGTTTCCCATTTTATTAATTCATCTAAGTCTTTTTGTTAAATTTTTCTATCTTGTTCTGACTTAATAGTTCTATAGATTGATTATACAATCATCAGCAAATAACCTAACTTTTTTCCTGTTGAGATGTTGTATGGTAAATCATTTATATAAATTAAAAAGAGTAAGGGACCTATTTATTATTTTATACTTGACTAAAAAATATTGTGTATCTATAGTTTTTGCATTACTATTGCTACTACCATTTTTTTTAAATAATACATTCTTTTATTGTTTATATCTGCCATGTACAACACATGATGAATCAAATTTTATTTATAAATTAATTTTTAAATATTTTTTTTTTATTATAAATGTAAGACCTAAAATCTGGTAGTTTGGTAAAAAATGTAACAGGATAAAAGAACATATTAATTTTTATTTCCAAATGTATATTTGTGAAATCAATTATAAATTACACCATGTGCTGCTGCTGCATACCTAACCACACTAATGTTAGAGAATTTAGGGCTGCCTCAAATTTGAGGATTTTGATACTAAATTCAGAATTTAGTATTAGGGTCCTGATTGGAATGCTTAGGATAAATAGAGTTTGTAGGCAATTCTGCAAAATCATCAAATATGACTAGGCCTCTCATCGGGTACCCGGGACTCGGGTACCTGTGTACCCGTTGCTGAGTAAACTACCAGGGTTATAAAATGGCGCTTGGGTACCTGGGTACCCGTTACTGATTAAAATACCCAGGTAGTAAAATGGCGCTCGGGTACCTGGGTACCCGTTACTGAGTAAACTACCTGGGTAGTAAAATGGTGGTCGGGGTATAGTAAAATGGCGGTCGGGTACCCGTGAAAATGTTACTGCAATATCTTTACCACCAGTGTTTGAACTGTGGCTCTTTTGTGTTCAAATTTTGGCTCGGGAATAATTTATCAAATTAAAACTTTTGGTTTGAAATGTATACTGTGAGATACGTCTTAACATGAAAACGCTTAAAAAGAAATAAGTGTTGAACGGAAATAAAACACGGTCCCTACAAACTGCAAAGTATTTAGTTAAGATACATGTTTTTTTCCCAGGAACATGAAACAAAAATCATTTAAAACAACAATGTTTTAGTTCTTTGAATTTTTCCAGTAAGGAAAATAGAACACAACGCCGATAACTACCATTAACTAAGAAGGGCTAGGAATGACCTTTGCTTTGAAATACGCCGCTTATCTTTGTTACTGATGAGATGCGCCAATTTCTTTTATTTAACCCCTCCCCCCACACTAACATATGTCTCCAATCCTATCCCCACCATACCTTAAAAGAAATAAACACCAGATATATGCTGGTTTTTTTTGGTGTTTTTAAAATAAAAAAATCATATTTCAATCATTGAACAATCTTGACTGTGTTACAAAAATAAATCCTGGGGGATGGGTCGACTAAGTCCTGAAAAGTTTAGTTAACTTAAACAATTCTCAGCTACAGCTTTGAAATAGAAATAACCCGCCATGTCATCATACGATCATCACTCCCCCCTCCCTAAAAAAAATTACTGTTGCACCGCTCTGCTCATTGTTTTTACACCACTGTACTACAGTATTATTTTAATGTCATCATTTTCCCATCGTTGACTCATTACATCAAAATTTGCATTTTCACAATAAACAAAGCAGTAAAAGGCTAATGGTAGTTGTAATAGCGGGCATAATGATGACAATTTTGAGGCATTTCGAACGGGGAACCCGTGTACCCGTTCAAATTTTGGACGTGTACCCGGGCAGCATTTTTCAACAATATTGACAGCCCTAAATATGACCACTGGTACTAACAAATACTCACATTGGCACCAAAAAAATGTCGGTAATATCGGTATCGGTAAAAATGCAAATTGGTAGACCCATACCAAAAGGTTCAGGCTGCTTTATTTATCTGTGTCATGTGGATGACTTTCAAAGAACTGATCTTAAATATCTTCTTAATCTGATCGATGGTGTTCTGAATTGATGTCTAAAAAATCTTCTGGATATTATCCCAAACTTTTGCCTAATGAAATTGTATAAATAAAAAAATGCTTTTTGCACTTTGCACTAAATAATAATATGTTATATATTGCAATTGATCTTTCTTTACAAAAGATTAATGCATCCTATTCTTTCCCATGGCTAATGTCTAATTTTGCATTTTTATTTAAGTTTTAAATGTTGATATCTTGCTGGGTTTCACAGTTTGTTCAAGCAACCCATTCCACTCGTGAATGCCAGACTGGCATGAGTTTGTTTTTGCAAATGGAACTAGACAAGAGTTTTTATACCTGTGTGTTTTTTTAGATTGCAGTATTGTACAGGGCGTCCTCGTGTTACGACAAAGATCCGTTGTTAAAAAGCGTCAAAACTAAATTTCAGTGAAAGTTGGAAAATTATAAAATACATAAATACTGTAAAGTAAAGTATGTATGGTGCAATAAAAAAAGTTACAGTTAAGGACATAAAAAAGAGAAAACGATTACTTACCACGTGTAAAAAAATTTAATTTAAAAAAAAAATAAAATGAGAGAGAGACAGTCTAAACAAAATGACCACACGCACCCATAAATAAAATAAATATAACATACTGTAATGTACTGTACGAACAGTGCTATGAAAAACGTAACAATTAATGATATTAAAAAGTAGTTCAAAAATATAAAACAATATCTTACAGCATGGGTAAAAAAAACTTTTTATTAAAAAAAAACGATAAAAAAGAAAAGACGGAATGATGCGTAATATTATTTTGTATATTATTTTGGGGGCATGTTCCTAACCATGAAACAGCTTTAGTCGTGACCAGCGTAATCCAAGGACTCCGTGTATTTCAAAGTTATAATTTAATGCCTTATTTATTATTACTTGTTCTTCAATTCTCTAGCCTTTCTACATTAATATTATTAATAGTCCCCTTTACACAAAATATAGACATGTTATATCTTGTTTTTAATCTCCCCTCAGACATGATCATATATGGTAGGTTAAAATGTCAAATGCAATGGTGTAGTCCTAAAGAAAGAGGTGGGAGGGTTCTCGCATTGTCAGCTGAGCATACGCCATTGTAACGCTGAAAAGCCTAAAAAGGATTGACGTTAATTGAAATTTCATGCCCTCCATACAGGGTGTGCGCACCCTCCCTGTCAAAAAGGTAGGAGGGTACAGCCCTTCCGCGCCCAACTCCACTACACCACTGGTCAAAAAAATAAAAAGTTAGTGACCAGTAACAAAACAGAATCAAGAAATGACAAAGCTCAATGCTAGTGAAATATTTACATGATAGACCAGATTTTTCTTAAGGTAATTAGAGCAAAATCCTACTGATAATTTCATCCCACTCCATAATTAAAATTAATAATTCAATTGTGTTTTTTTCCCTTGCCCTTGTGTCTCACTGCTCACCATCAACTCACTTTATTCCAGAACAAATAGGCGGCCAGATCATGGAAGATCTCCATCATCAGAGACAAACAATAAACAGGTCCAGAGGAAGGGTAGGACATTATAGTTTAAGTTTTACATTTTAAAAAGTGGCTCTTCAATTTTATTTGTAGTTAAAAGGTGTATGTAACATTAGGCTAAAAGATAACAAAGTGTTTCTAAAGTTTACCTATTCGATGTCATGGTCTCTTTGGGATTTCTATTTGAAGCAAACCAAGAAAATTTCATACATTTTTGTTGACACATTCGTTAGTTTTTCCATATTAACACCTTTGAGTGGTGAACATTGATTAAAGATTGGTTTGTTTTGTTATAACTTCCAAATAACACCTAATGGTCACTTCGGTAAAGTAAAACTATCCACTTGACTTCTCACATTGTCATAAAAATTATAGCTATAAATTCCATAAAAAGGGTAAATTTAATATCCTTTTTTTTTCTGAAAAGCTTATCAAAGTATATTTTGTGTTAATGATTTAAAACATTCATATCATGAACCGTTATTGCAAAAGCTTTACTGAAAAATTTCTCAATCACATCTAAATTGCTATCTTTTATCTGAAGTCAATTCACACAAATTAAAGTCACAAGTGAATAAATCAACACAAAGTGAATATTAAAAAAGCTAAAAAATAATCAATACAAAGATTTATTTTAAAAAAAAAGAAGATCAATCTATTCAAGAGTATTTTGGCTGAAATGTGTGTGTGTGAATAGGGGAGATTTAAAAAGGCAGAGCTTGCCTGCATTCCAAACATTTATAAATGATGTATGGGTATTTTGATATACTATTCTTTAACAGTATTACATAGGGCTGCGGAAATTATCGATTAATTTCTCGATTAATCTGTAAAAAGTTTCATCGATTAAAATTATTTTAACCGATAAAATAGCAATTAAAGTTGTAGTACATACTTACAATAACTGTACCGATTTATTAATAAATAATTAATAATAGTTTGCTTTTTTTAATTACAAACTTCTCCATTTAAAAAAAAGAGATTTTTAAAGTTTACACTTTAAAAATAAGATTTTTTAAAATGAAATTGACATAAAAATTAATCATTGTTTTTACTTCATTAACAAAGTCTAAATTTAAATTTAATGACATTGTATTGAACTACGTATATTTAAATCAAAACATGTCAATTGCCTGTTTTTGTTACTTCCCTTGAAATTTTCAGTTAAATGACGTCATACATCTTATTATTTTCTTTAATCAAAATTATCGATTAATTATTCGGTAATTTTTCAAAAGTTAATGATTAAATTTAAATTAATCGATAACAGCCCTAGTATTACAACAAGGACAATCTGACTGAAAAATCCCCCAGCAGGTTAGATTTTAAAGATAGATATACATTCATTGTTCCTATTTTAAATTGCTTGTCTTGGAAATCTGAAAGAGATCATGATATTGAATAGGAAAAATTTAGAAACACTTGGTTATCTTTTGGAATATTTCTTTTATAACTAATTATATTTGATCTCATTGTTTCAGCTTCAGGAAATGGACTCTGCATTGGGTAAAAGCTCCAGAGTTTTGTCTGGGATGATGCAAAGGTTAGTTTTCCCAAACGTTATCAATAATCTTCTGTATAGAAGGAGCGTCTGTAACAGATAAGATATAAGATATGTCTTATCATGAGACGTCAAAATTTTTGTAATTTTAAGGACTGTCTTACACAACTGATGTGCGAAAGCTCAGTTTTTCCCATTTATATATACTAGTGTATCAGTTGTCAAAAATGACGGAAGTTTTCAAAATAAATATACAGTCGAACCCACCTACCTCGAGCTTGGTTAGCTCGACCACCCTATTATGTCGACTTTTTTTATTGGAACCGCTAAATTCTCTCTTTGTCTTAGCATTTTCTCGTCGTTTAATTCGATTTTTTTAAGTCGCTGAAACCTCATAACACGAGCACAAAAAAGGGTCAAATTTGCCACTTAACATTGGTTATCTCGATCCCCATGACCAATCGACAGCTTTTGAAAATGTTAGCTATGATTTTTTTATAACCAAGGGAAGGGACAAAGTTTCTGCCTCACCAGGGTCTGCTGGTGACGCCACAGCCCACTTGCGTTTTGCTCTCAGCGCTGTGTTGCTTCTGGTACTATGGCAATTGCCGGCTTTTGAAATTCTTAGTTATTTTATAGCCATCAAGGCCACGAAAAAGTATCAGCCTTGCGATGTCACCCCCACTCTCAATCTCCCACACCATTGTTGTTGGTTAGTCCTATTAGCATCAAGTTACCGAAGGAATTCTAAGTCCATTGTAAGCTGAGGGGATTGTATGGAATAATAAAATGTACCGTGTGCAGACTTGTTGTCATTGGCAACCATTCATCCTTCAACCTCATTTTGACTACATGTATTACATGTACTGTACTACTGCTTTGTTCTCATCGTTTCATTCATAAGAAGTGGCCGTGTGCAAAAGCCATTTAACTATTGGTTAGAATTAATTAAAATATGTCAAAGTTGAAGGTTCAAAAGGAGTACCTAATTTATTTGTGTACGTTTATATAGAGAAGAGTTCGCTTAGTCATGAGTCATATATAGGTCACGATAGACCATTCTGAGTCCATTGTAAGCTGAGGGGACGGACCCAAAGAAAATGATTGGGAAGAGAATGGTTCGGGGACAATGAGGGGATGTGTAGGTTACTTATTTATGTAGCTTGTAAGGAAAATCAAGCAAGTGGCTTCTAAGGCACAGTATCGCTCAATCTGGGAATCACCGCAAAACGGCGTTATACTTAAACGGTCTTTAAAAACGAATGGTCTTAACAACCTTAAGAAAGAGTGAAGAAATAGGGTCCCGATATTCCGATACGATTCTGATTAATCGTCCCATCACTAATTAACGCACAACACGTACATAAAGAAATTTCAAGCGCATGTTAATATTTTGCCGCCATATTGGTTTTCGCTTTAACTCGATCATCGGTTATGTCGATGCCATTTTTCATACCCCAACGCCGTCGACTTAGGCGGTTTCGACTGTATTTCAGCTGAAATCTAGTAATTTTGAAAAAATACCCATCAGAATAAAAATAATAAAATACAGAGCTTTCATTTATTTTAATTTTATTCATTTATTTCCATCTTTAACAATGTTATGCGGACATTCGAAAAGAGTTATTTTTTGGTACAGTAATTTGGTGTGTTGCTTTCTAAAATTAGTAGCGTGACAAACAGAGGAACATAGATAGCAAATTATGTATATTGATATATGTATATCTATTTAAATATATATTTATCGAAAGAGAAAATATATTTTAGAAAATCAAAATTTAAAATGATAATGTTCCGTGTTTTTTTTTACTTTGTCTATCTAATAATGTGATAGCACGGAGATATCAATGAATGTCATGAAAAATTAAATATGCCTTACAAACATGCTATAATAATAAACTCTTTTTCTCACCCCAGAGTTATACAGAATCGAGTCATGCTCTTTGGAGTTGGTCTCATTGTTCTAGTGGCGATAATTCTTTTCATCTACTTTATGGTCAAGGCTCACTCTTGATACCATCCAAAGTCTGTGTGGTCACCTTAAGTTGACCAGAGCTTATATGCATGATTGGGGTGTTTATACAAAGGGACCAATGGGAACAGAAATAATCGAAGTTTCTGAATTTCCACAGAATCGCTGCATTAGGTCATGTCTGATTTCAAAATTCCATGTGATAAGTAGGTCAAGTGTTGTGTAAATGTTCCTATCAAAGATTGTACAAAGTGAAGGATCTGTTGTCTTATTTATCTTGATTCCAAAGTGGGGAGATTTTATTTGATGAGCAAAGTGGTGGCCCACTTTCCAGTTACATAGGTTATCTCATGAGTGTAGAAATGTTCGCTGGTAATTTAATCCAAAGACAACCGTGGGTAGGTACTGTTATTGGTCTACTGTCAGCCAATTTTAAATGACAGTATGATGATGGAGACATGAACCAAGATCCACTAGAGACAATACACTATGATGAAATTCCTCTTTTAATCGGTTTCTTTTATCTAGTCTTGATCTATCTTTCTTATTCCATATGCAAGAACAAACATACAAGTTTTCTTTCTTTCCGTCCGGTATTCGGGCGTGGAATGGGTTGCCTGAAGAAACCAGGAAAGCCTCCACTTTATCATCTTTTAAAACTCTAGTAAGAATACAGGACTAAACACAAACCATAGAAATACGTAGGACGCAATAATCTTCTGTACAGAAGGAGCGTCTGTAACATATAAGATAAGATAAGATAAGATTTTCAATGGTGGGGTTAACAAATTAGCTTAAGACACTTTATTTTTTAAAATTAATTAATGAGGGATTATATAAAATAACTTTCAAATTTTGTCTTTAAAAAAAAAAAAATTTAGAAGATAAATTTTGAGTTTGAATCAAATTTTTTAATAATGAAAAAAATTCATGCAACTTTACTTTTTTCTTCTTCTTAAAATGTTTATAAAAATGCAAATAGTTCATTTCATTTATTTTGCACAAGCAAAACATTGTTTTTTATCTTATGCTGTAAATATCAGAATTTGGTTTGCTATTCTTCTTATTATGTTTTTGTAAATTAATTAAATTATGCTTTGACAGAACAATTTATACTTCATACTAAGAGGAATTTTTCATCATAATAAATGTTATTAATTTATTTAAAAAAGAAGACAGGCTGTGAATTAAATTTTTGTGTAAAAATATGATGATGTAATCTATGTGACTATTGTTAGTACAATCATTTTAACACTGTTGAGTAATCTTTGAAATGGTATTATATTAAAAATAGTTCACCTTGTGGCAAAGATTAGCTCAATAAATGTATGCTTTTTTTTATCGTGTCCAGTTATTTAGTATGACGTATTTACTTGTATTTAATTCTGCATTAAAAACAAATATTTTGTATGAGGGGTTTCTTAAAAAACATATTAAACGCAGTGAATAACGCCAAATAAAAATCAATATATGATTTTTCTAATCATAAAATACACCTACATATGACTAAATGTATGGTCTTGTTCCATATCTGTCACTGCAGCTCTAATGATAACATTTTCAGTTAGGCGAGAGCAGGATGCAAATCTATTTAAGTGCCAAATCTGGTCAATGAAATGTAGTTTTGGAATTCATGGTGTCTGAGTTGAATTAAAATCTAGCAGATGATTAGAACTTTGTTAGAAAATGATATAAACTGTT
The DNA here is from genome assembly GCA_002072015.1 of Radix auricularia. Classification (NCBI taxonomy): domain Eukaryota; kingdom Metazoa; phylum Mollusca; class Gastropoda; family Lymnaeidae; genus Radix; species Radix auricularia. Next base: position 226,583 of record MUZC01004588.1, on the reverse strand, counting down.
CAAATGGAAGCCATATTGTAATGTAAATCCAAGCTTTTGGGGAATGGCTAAAGCATTGCAATTTTAAATTGCATGGATTATTGAGTTATTTAACAGCCTTGGTGGAAAATATTTTCTATTTAGAAACAGCCTTTATTTAGTGCAGGTGGGAGCGGGCACGGTGGTCGAGCGGTAACGTGCTGGGCTGGCGTACAGAGACCATTGAGAGTAATGGGTTTGATCCTCGATGCTGGCAAGGTCCCTGAGTTCACGCAGGTTCTAATGGGTACCTGACATCGGTTGGGGAAAGTAAAGCTGGCTGGGCCTTATGCTCGCCACGCAATCCCCTGCTCTTTTGCCGTGGCTAAGAAAAACCGGTGAGCGCTACTTCACTTGCCCCCCATAGGCCAGCCATCATGGTCTGAAAAGGAGACTTTAATTTTTCTTTTAAGTGCAGGTAGGAATTGGTTATCATTTTCCTACAACATTATGATCTAGTCATTCTTTTGAAATTTACCAGTTATAAAAATTTGTTCTCACTTGATCTTTATGATATTATACTTATTAATACCTTACTTTTTAAAGTTGGATAATGATATTGGTTTGAAATATTATCCATCAACTTTGTTCACATTGCTGATATCCACAACATGGATACATTGTTGATAAATTTTTTTCAATTCATCTATAAGCATTTAATTCCCTTACTGTATACCTTATAATAACAAACAGAAAACTGTTTTATCCTAAATAAATCATGGTCATTGTATCTATTGAAGCAAACTTTTGTGTGAGTAGCTTAAATGCTTACAATGTTAGATTATTGTTATAATCTAACCATATTATTTAAACACAGGAGTATCTTGGTCTCAATATGTGCACTAACAAATTGTTTTTAAAAATGATACATTATGCCATCAATGATGTCATACGTGAGTTAATGGGTAACTAGCTCAGTTCATCTAAATTCAAAATACCAGCATATTAACACAATTTTGAACTTGAAGATGTAATTTAAACCCACTTGATTAAACTATTTTATTTTTGTCACCCTATGTGACCTACCATCAATGAAATGTTAAGTCATAGATAATTGTGTGATAATGCAATCCTTATAATCAGATACCATTAAATTTTAAATTGAATGCACAAAGCTCTATTGTAAATTTAATGCTATAATTTAAAAACAGTTAATATAAGACCACCAGTGATTTCGACCATTGGTCTGAAAAGAGCCAATATTGGAGTTTCTAAACTTTTGCTTGTGAGATTATTTTATCAATGGATGATTTTCAACTTTAAAAAACAAGTGTATTCGCCATTGGATAGCATCAATTTATTTTTTAATGGACTTTTTTAATGTCAAGATATAGGCTTCTATACTGGTAGTCTCCTCTAAACTTCTATACTGTTATTGTCTCCTCTAAACTTTTATACTGGTAGTCTCCTCTAAACTTCTATACTTGTATTGTCTCCTCTAAACTTCTATACTGTTATTGTCTCCTCTAAACTTCTATACTGTTATTGTCTCCTCTAAACTTCTAAACTGTTATTGTCTCCTCTAAACTTCTATACTGTTGTTGTCTCCTCTAAACGTTATCACACCATTTCCACATTAAAGGTTTCTTTGAGTTGTGAATAACAATTGAAATATTTTCTGTTCCTGTCAGATTGTAATACATTAACTTTGATAAACTAATGATAAATGTCATTTGGATTAATATACTTGTGGAAATTTCATTTTTTGTCCATTTGATTATAATTTATTTTTTAAAAATCTGTATGTTTACAGTCCAGTCTTATTCTTGTCTCAAAATAAACTATTGCTTGAAATAATCCATTGCAAGTGAAGGAGAAATTTCATTCTTTGATCCTTTTTTTCATTTATATTATAGCTTAGATTTTAAATTTAAACTCTCATAGAAAACCATGTCGATAACAAAGTTGTTTTGTTTTGTTTTTAAAATAATAATTTATGAAAATTGCAACATTTTCTTATATATTCTTATATATATCAACATCCCTCAATGACATTGGGCAGAACTGACAAGATTCGCGTGTAGGGGAGATAACTGATATAAAAGTGCATTATTTTATAAATAACGAGTTACTGGCTTCTCTACTAAAGATTTATGCGTATAACTTTGGCATCTAATTTTTCTAAGAAATATGAATATTTTTAGGACAAAACTTTAGTTGGGCTTATTTACCGAATGTTAGGGTGCGTGTGACTCTAAAACACTGAATCCGCCAATAAAGGAATTGGAGCTCAGATCGTTTGATGTAAGTTGACTTTTGGTCGTGGCCTCGTTTCTGCGGCATTGTTCATACAGTAATTTACAGAACTGTTTAAGGGTGCCGTCCATAGATGACGTCACTCACCTAGGGTGACGGGGGGGGGGGGGAGGAGAGTTTAAGAGTTTGGACGTCATGTCAACTTTAAAGCAAAGTTCCAATTAAATACTTGATTGCTTACAATTTGTTTAATGACGTTTTACATGGCTTCACGCCTGTTAGGATATTACAATGCAGGCCTACACTAAATAAATACTTAAATGACGAAAAAGTGATTTGATACATGCTCACTTTCAAATCGAAAAAAAAAGAGGTTTTAATAGGTGGGAGGGGGCAAAGCTTTGTCATGTAATATTGGAGTGCGGTCTAACTATTTGGGGGGGGGGAGGGGGAAAATCGGCTGAAATTGCGTGGCGCCCCTAATAATCACATGTAACTGAAATTATACATCACTCTTCAGTAGATAGACTTTTCTTCTTTAGAGGGACCTCTTGGCGTTGAATTAATCTCAAACCCCATTTCGTTGTGTCAAATTAAAGCTCAATTAATACACAACCAATATACACTATTTATGTTACATCGTTTGTATCGTGCATTATACGGACTCAAGCAAATTTCACATTATGAAAATAAGATTTTAGTTCTAACTTACATGAATGTATGTTATACCTGACTAAGAATTGAGTCAATGTTCTATCTGACTAAAAAGTGAGTCAATATTCTACCTGACTAAAAAGTGTGTCAATATTCTACCTGACTAAGAAGTGAGTCAATATTCTACCTGACTAAGAAGTGAGTCAATATTCTACCTGACTAAGAAGTGAGTCAATATTCTACCTGACTAAAAAAGTGAGTCAATATTCTATCTGACTAAGAAGTGAGTCAATATTCTACCTGACTAAGAAGTGAGTCAATATTCTACCTGACTCAGAAGTTAGTCAATATTCTATCTGACTAAAAAGTGAGTCTATATTCTAACTGACTAAGAAGTGAGTCAATATTCTACCTGACTAAGAAGTGAGTCAATATTCTACCTGACTCAGAAGTTAGTCAATGTTCTATCTGACTAAAAAGTGAGTCAATATTCTACCTGACTAAGAATTTAGTCAATATTCTACCTGACCAAGAAGTGAGTCAATATTCTACCTGACTAAGAAGTGAGTCAATATTCTACCTGACTAAGAAGTGAGTCAATATTCTATCTGACTAAAAAGTGAGTCAATATTCTATCTGACTAAGAAGTGAGTCAATATTCTACCTGACTCAGAAGTGAGTCAATATTCTACCTGACTAAGAATTGAGTCAATATTCTATATGACTCAGAAGTGAGTCAATATCTATGACTTTCGCGCCCCCTTATTTATTACACTCGTTCGTCGTAAGCCCAATTTCGACGCCCATGTACCGTGGGCGCCTGCGGACATATGTAACACCCACCCCATCTCCCCACTTCGCAACGCATCTGCAGGACAGACCTTGACCTATATCAAAACTGCGACACAAGTGACGATCAACATAAGAGTTTTAATTTACATGGGAACAAAGAACTCTTTAAGCCATTGTGTGTTATAAAGAAAGTAAAAATACTTATCAATGCTTGATGATATAGATCTATTATGTTAAAGAGCAGGGAAAATAAAACCCTCATCATACCCATGGGCGTCGCTAGGAATTTTTCCAGGGGGGGGCAAAAAAGTCACGTTTTTTTAATTTAAGGGACCGTCCGAAATGACGTCACGCACCTATGGGGAGGGGGGTCTCCAACTTTGTGATGGTGTGTGACGAGGGTGAGAGTGAGTTTAAGAATTTTAACGTCACGTCAAAACACGCTACTCTAAGCCAAAGTTCCACTTAAATATTCGAATTCTTACTATTTATTTTATTACGTTTTGAACGGATTACCGCGTGTTAGTGTGTAGCCAAACACTTAATATATACTAAAATAACAATATAGTGTTTTGAAACATGCTCATTTTCAAATAGACAATACCGCCTTAAGGTACAGAAGGAGCGTCTGTAATATATAAAGTGGGGTATCACAGCTTTTCGACGTCACCTTGTGGGGGGGGGG
>MUZC01004588.1:210709-222230 GCA_002072015.1 Radix auricularia | reverse complement strand
AAAAAAAAAAAAAACCAATGTAAAAGCTATAAAGATAATATATTTTTTCCTAAGGAAGTATTAATAAGGACACTATACATATTTTTGTTTAAAATGAACAGAAAAGCTTTCATTTCTTGAATAAAATTGATGTTTTCTGTTTTTTCTCACGGCACATCCTTTCATGTACCAAAGTTGTCAGTCATGTCTCACTCACCAGCAAATGATAGCTGTAGATCAGTCAATATAGATTATAGGTGTATTCATCATTTATCGTTATTAATTTTTCATTAACGTTATTTTAAAGAGGCTAACTTAAAACATTGCTCTGCTTTGGACAGTTGTAAGCAACGTTCGATTTAATTATATTATGTTAGACAGGGTAACTTTGAGCTTAAATAATAATACTAATACACTTGAATACATTAACTGGTCCTGAATTAATTAATTCTTTTTTTTTTTTAACCTTTGAGGTAAAATATTCATGCTTAACAATGTCATGTGAGATATTTTGAAAAATCTAATTTCAATGCAGAAGATTTTTTGATGTACGAAAATCAAATGCTTTCCTAATTCTATATAACTGCCGAATCCTCAGATTAACTTCTACAGTAAACTCATCTTATGAAGAATACAACTTTCTTCTTCAAACACCAAATATTTGCTCTCTTGTTCTTGAATTGCAATGTTCGATTAAAATGATGAAGTCTCCACATACAATTTTAGCAAATGTCAAAGCATCCTTTAAGTAGTATATTAGTTTATCTGTGAGTTGCCTATACAAAGCATTTTAGCACTATAAGTTTCGGGCATCATTGACATCATGAAGTACATGTTTCCAAATGTCAAAAATAAATAGATTTAAATTTGACTAACAAAGTTCCTGCATCTGTTCATGTGTTGAACATTTATCGTCTGCCTCGATCAGTTTTTCTATAGATTTCAAAATAACTTAAAATGGCTCCATGGTATATTCATGGTATCCTGAAGTCTGTTTAATCCCTTGCTTGTAGAAGCATTTAGATATTCCCAAAGGTGTATTGACATGGAAAAGAATGCGTAACTACGTTCATGTACTTAAAATGCGTAACAACGTTCAAGTGTACTAATATAGTTTGAGAGTTCCTTTCAGTTTGAGCATAATGTAAATATGTGAGGGTTTATGAACTGTTTGAGCGACATATGATATTGGAATTTTATGTCTTTTCGTCTTTATTTAATTCATGTATACTTTCCAGCCACGAAGAAGTATTAACACACGTTGGGTCACTGTAGTCGATTATATTAAGAGCATCATTTATTTGAAGTCATTTCAAATATGTCGTATGCAGATTCAATTTTTCTTCATTGAAATCTTTGAAAAACTCTACAATGACTTGTTTGATCTTCATGTGAAAAATATGAAATACCTTGAGCGATATTTGGTATCTTGTTCCTGAAAGGTGATTTTTCACGAAGTCTCCTAAAATTTCTATGAACTCAATTTGAATTTGAGATGACAAGTATCTACTCTTTTTCAGATGATGTGCTCGGAGTGCTCAATCGTACTTTTCTAGCAAATTAATTCGTTATAGAATAATGCAATTATTTGCAACAGTATTTTCCTATTTTTGAACTTTAAAAAACACAATTTTCCCTTGATCGAAGAAGTCAAACTTTCTAGCGAGACATCTTGCCATTTTGTTTTCTTTTATTTCACAACAACGTTTTCTTTTATTAATAGTCTATATTTTAAATCCGATTTATTCGTGAGTGGTAACATTATATTTTCCCCCATTAGTTTACTCACGTTGAAACCAAACTTGAATCAATTATATCTACCACCACATTAGTGTCATGTTTCTTTCACTACTTTAGGACCTGTGTTTTTCAGCTGAGTAGCTTTTGTATCAGCAGACTTGATTTATGGAGTTTGAAGTTTTGGCATTAGAAACGTTTACGTGTTTTATTATAGTTTCTTCATTTCTATTTTTTTTTAACTTGGCTTGTCTTTTCTTTTATTAAAATTTATTAAACATTTTTCAATTTAGGAAGTTAATTGACAACAAGGATTTTGCCGCCCCTCCCCCAAACAATGTGCTACCCATAGCATGTTTGAAATTGATAGAAAACTGTAATGTTTTATTTATGCAGCAGTAGCGGCTGTCAAATTTGAAGAATCAAATGTTACCACATCAGTGTCGAATTTTCATACTACTTTAGCCTCTGTTTTTGTCAGTACAGTAACATTTGTATCAGAAGAATTTATAGCATATAATAAGTTTAAAGTTTTGATAGAAGAAAAGTTCAGATACTTGAGGGTAGTTTCTTTATCTTTAAAAAAATAATTTAATTTTGGATTTTCTTTTATTGCAATAAAAAGCTCCACTTTCTTGAAAAATTTTCCTTGATATAAACTAATTTGTAACTAATAAAGGAATTTGCCGCCCCTAGCCAAGTGCCGTCCGGAGCATTTTCCCCCTTGCCCACCTCGCTACGCCACAGACAATGCCATACAGGTTTAATTTTCAATTAAATTAGAGTTAAGTATAACATAAGTGCTGCAAAAAAAAATCTTTATAATTAATAAGACTTTCAAAATAGTGATGTAATACCTAAAATCTAACATTTATTAATGCATTTAATAAATTTAAAAAAGTTATCACGAGAAAATTAAATTTTGCTGTGAAATAATATACGTGTAGAAACTGCAGTATTGCCAAAGAGGGGTAGAAAATTATTTAAAGGCTTTATAAAAAAGCGTAAAGTGGTGCAGTCGCGGGATTCCGAAATGCCGTTATTAGAAGATTTTGGGGCGTCTGCAGCATCTGACTTATCATTGGCATTGAGGACATTAGTACAAGTCAACAGCCAGACACAGCTGAGGCTACTGTTTCTAATTTGATTGTCGCTGACACTTAATCGCTGACGACCTTTCAAATGAGTTGAAATTGCACCTGATTCGTGGTAGTTGGACCCCTGATAAAATGTATGAGTTTAGAGCTGACAGTGAGGAAACATAGTTTGTAGTTTTTAGATATGCATGGTTATTAAACTATTTACCGTGGCTTTTATACTCCCAAATTTTAAAAGGTGCCTATTGTAATTCATGTGTGTTTTTACCGCAAAAAAGTAAATCGAGGAATTTAATTGGCATTTGTCATCAAACCATGCAAAAAATATAAAGATTTTAACGTGGCCACAAGTAAAGCACATGACACAAAGGCTCTCGTGAAGGTGCAAGAAATTTTGTTGCATTATGAAAGCCAAAGCCGTTTCTATAGATGACTCATCATTTAGATGACAAATTCAAGAAAATCGCAACAAACTGGGTCCCATCATTTCTACAATCCTATTTAGCGGCATGCATCATTTAGTACTTCGTGGAAAATAATTAAATTCTGGTAATTTTTATGATCTGTTAGAGTTTCGTGCAATCTGGAGATGAAGTTCTTGGTAATCATTTGTCAATTGTTTCTTGTAGTACCAAGTTTATGTCGGCAACCATGCAAATCACTTTAATCGAAATTTTTAGGTCTCTCTAGCGTGAAGACATTTTTCGTGAAGGAAATAATTCAGTTGCCTTTTCTATACTTGCAGACGAAACAAATGACAAATCAGGCATTGGATAGATGGAACTTGGTGTTAGATTTGTGAAAGAACAAAATGGGAAAATGATGGTCACTTAGACTTACTGGGATATATTCCAATTGTCAATAGATCAGCTGAAGGTTTAGAATTCATTAGAATTTGGATTTATGAAGGGCCGCGGTGGTCAAAGTGGTAGTGCGCAGGACTTCTCGAGTCACGAGTTCGAGCCTTGGTACTGGCAAGGTCCCCGGGGCATTGTGCTAGTCACACATACCCTTGCTCGTTAGTGGTGGCTAAATAAACTTGTGAACGCTACTTCACTTGCCCTAGAGTGTGACATGGACTGAAAAGGAGCTTATAGATTTGACAAAGCTTGTTGTTTAAGGATACTGCAGTTGTTCTAAAATGACAAGTTAAGAAGGAGGATCCAAGCAATAGTTCGAAAAAATACCCGAAAGCAGCATTTGTACATCGCAGTTCACATAAACTTAATCTTTTCGTGAACGATTTAACTAATGTGAATGCTATATGAAACACAATAGGAACAATTAAATCAATTAAAGTCAGTTATACTTTCAGATATAATTCTTTTTTATGTTTGATATGTGTACACTGTCTTGAATTAACTTGCAGGAAATTTCCGAGAAAGTAATCAGCGTTGGCTACGTGCAACTACATGGTCTCCAATATACCGCACTTTTAGGGGGCGACCATAAATGACGTCACGCAAAGGGGAGGGAGAGGAGTAGCACATTTGACGCACAACTTTAAATAAAAGTTCCACTTTAATATATGAATGCTGACACTTTATTTAATGACTTTTCACGTGGCTTTACGCGAGTTACGATTTAGAGTGCAGCATTACACTAAAAACATATTTAAAGGGTCCGTCCATAAAGTACGTCACGCTATTTTTGACAATTTTTAACTCCCCCCTGTCACAAATCTCGGACCTCCCCCCCACCCCTAAAGTAGGTCACACTTGCGTACAAAAATATATTTTTATTAACAAAAAAAAATAAATTTAAATTTAACATAATTCACCGTGACGTCACACATGGCCGGGGACCCTTCCCTGTCACACTTTCTTACACCCCCTTCTGGAACGTGACGTACTTTATAGACGGCACCAGATGGAAACATTTTTGCTCTTATGGGGGGGGGGGTCTTTGAGTCGTCACATTGACGAAGGGCTCTTAGTTTTCGTGATAACCTGTGTCGAGAGGGCAGGGGGTGAAAAATCAGCCAAAATCACGTGACGTCAAGGAACCTTCAGTAAATTGTAAGATTTGTTAAGAAATACATTAATAAACATGAAAAAAATATTTTTAATTGAAACGAATTACATTTTAAAAGGTGGGGAACATTTTACCATTGCATGCCCTATTTATGTAGGCAGTAATAAAAGAGGCCGCATAAAATGATATAGTCTACCTATCAATACATTGCATGCCCTATTTATGTAGGCAGTAATAAAAGAGGCCGCATAAAATGATATAGTCTACCTATCAATACACATTTATAAAAATACAAGTTACTTTTTTGAAGGCCACAAGAATGTTATTGGGGTCTCAGGTCCCCCCAACACTAATTGAGACAAAACATATTCAAAATTTACACCCAAAAAACATTAACAATTATATGCTTTTATTTTTTTATTTATAAATAGAGGATTTTTAAAAAAAAGAAAGCAGTTGTATACATCAGTATGTAAACATTTATTATTTACAAATTACTTAGTTACCTAATTTTTATAGTTAAAAAATCGTCTATTATGTTATCAAATTTTAAATTATTTGTAGTTCTATGGACAATATTGCAAGATTTTGTAGTCTTAAATCACTCATTGTGGAACGAATACAGTTTTTTTTAACTTCAGTTTGGAGATGCCCCTTTCACAACTATATACACAGATAGCAATTGTTAAAAAAATCTTCTTAGCAAAATTATAATGTTGGGTAAAGAATTTTCCAATAGATCAAGGGGCAATTTCCCCCGTTTTATTTTTTAACATAATGCCTCTTCTAGTGTAGGTACAGCCAGGGCTGGTCTTAGTCTACTGCAACCTATGCGGTCACAGTGGGCTTTGCGCTTTCATAGGCCCCGCCTATCTTAATTTTCACTTATTATCCTTATTAATACCTTATCCCTACCCAAACTGCGGGCCCCACGCAATCCTTTTCGCATACTAAGCCGCATAGGGCCCCGCAATTGCTAATTCTGGCCATGTGTACAGCCATAAAAAATCGGATCCTTTCTCTTTCAATATCGAAAGTTTCTTTATCATTGTAAATAAAGAAATTTGAAGTTCAAATTCTTCATTTAGTAGGTTACATGGTTTCATACACGAACATTTTCTTGCAAGGACATGTTACTCATGAGCTTGTTCTTTCATTTTCTTTAAAATTACATTCATGGATAAAAACATTACTCGATATACTTCTTGCTCTAAAGCTAGAGCCAAGTCTTCTGAATTTTCCCCACGCATATTTTTCTAATTCTAACTCAGCATTCAGTTGATATCTCCAACTCTCTATAACAGCGTTCTGTATTAGCACATATCTTTGTTCCATGAAATGGGTTTGCATTAATAAGAAGAAAAAAGGACGGGTTCCAATAAATTGAGATACCATAGAAAAGAAAAAGGTTGCATTGACCTGAGTAAAATTCAAGCATCTGATTTCGTTTTACTAGTTACTTCAGATGTCATATTTTCCAAGATGCTTGAAATTTTTAAGTAAGTCTTTTTCGAAAATTATGTTACGGTGGTGTTTATTAATGGTGAAATTTGAATATGTTCCTGTTCTAGCCTTAAATCTTAATACTTTTCCATAAAATAGAAGAATTCAAATTATTTACACATTACTTTAATTGATAGGCGTGGCATTTTTTTTTAATGAATAACAGTATTTTAATGAAAATCACAAGCTATTCCTGCTGATTTAATGCAATAAATACAAAATAAATTTAATTTTTCCTGAGTTACTTTACAATAATTTTATGAAAACCCGAAGCATTAATATAAATTGCTACGTGAACGTTAAACAGTAAACACAATATTTGAACCACCATGTCGTTTTGGTACTTGTTACTTGTTAGCGCATCATTCTTTGTGTGTCGAAATTCCACACAAAACCTGTCGTAGCGATATTAATAATACATATATTCGGACCTGCGGTGATGTTTTGTTGCTTTTTGTGCAGTTTTCTTATGAAAACGTCATATTACTCATATATGAACGATACCGCTTAATTTTCCAAACAAATCGATACCTTTTTTGAGTGATTTAAACTTTTTGAAAGGTTTTGCGTTAGTTATAACACCACTATGTAATAAACAAAATGTTGCACGAATCCGTTAATTAAGACTCGAAATTAAGAATATTTTTGGTCACTTTGGTTTTCCCCCTTCAAAAGAAAAAGGGCGGTTGTCGAAAATGGCTTTAATTTTCAAATGCCGATAAATGCCGCCCTCTGAATGAGTGCCGCCCGGTGCGGGCCGCACCCCCCTCTAGCTACGCCACTGTGTGACAAAAATTTTAATAACAACAGTCAGTAATGTTATCATTTATACTTTCAGATATAATTCTTTTTTTATGTTTGATATGTGTACACTGTCTTGAATTAACTTGCAGGGAATTTTGTTCAGTTTTATTGTAACAAATTTATGACATTTTTCAATTTTTTCTCAAATGGAGGGGGGGGGGGCAAATGCTCCCTTAACACCTTCCCCGTCTACGCCCATGATCATACCATAAGTTAGAAATAAAAAAAAAACAACTTACCATAATATATTAATATGTTAAAGAGAAAAAACTGCTTATCAAATCATCACATAGTCTATTAACACGTATTAAAATTCACCCCCAACCAAAATTCAATAAGCCTGTAAATGTAACTGTAACAATTTCATGAAAATGTCTGGCTTGTTTGTTGGGGTCCAGGTGGATGCTCTCTAGAGCACAACCGCCAGCAGATGTAGCCTTCCGATAAGTTTTCATACCTCCCCCACTTGACGAAAAGTTAGATAACTCATACCTTCGCTATTAGACTTATTTCCCCTTCTCCTCTTCTCTGTTCCATAGTTTTAAAGGGATTTGGGAGGGTGGGGGGAGGAATGAACAAAACTCTGGGCGCCTAGTGTTTTGTATTTTAGATGTGTTCTTTCGGAAGGAAAAATGTGGGGTTAGGGGGAGGGCTACTTTAACTATTCACGTGTGTCTGAGTGAAGTAGCCATTGCATCTGGATATCTTAGGTCAAGGGCGTGTTCCATAAGAAATTTAATCCATGTATAAGTACAAGAGGGGACTGAATTCATAGTAGTAATACTACCACCCAGCGAGTACTGGCACTGAATTCACCCCAATGCTACCACCTAGCGAGTACTGTTACTGAATTCACCTCAACGTAACCACCATGCGAGTACTGTTATTTGTAATGAGCTCATTTTAAATCTACCGTGTACCAATTGCTGGGAGGGAGTTCTCTTCAATGTGTCCACCTAGCGTCACTGGCACGATGATGTCAGGGATCACTTCATATCAACTAGTGCACGATGATGTCAGGGATCACTTCATATCAACTGGCACGATGAAGTCAGGGATCACTTCATATCAACTAGCACAAGATGATGTCAGGGATCACTTTATATCAACTAGCACACGATGATGTCAGGGATCATTTCATATCAAATAGCAAATGATGATGTCAGGGATCACTTCATATCAACTGGCACGATGTCAGGGATCACTTTATATCAACTAGCACACGATGATGTCAGGGATAATTTCATATCAACTAGCAAATGATGATGTCAGGGATCACTTCATATCAACTGGCACNCTCCTATATGGTGAACTTGCTTCAGGAAAGAGGAAAACAGGTCGCCCACGCTTGCGATTTAAAGATGTCTGTCAAAGGGACATGAAAGCAGCCAAAATACATACAAGTGACTGGGAGTGTAAGGCAGAAGACCGATCTACGTGGCGCACAGTTGTCAAAGAGGGCGTCATAGTAGCTGAGGAGCGAAGAATGGAGGAGGCTGCAGACAGAAGAGCTAGGAGAAAGGCCAAAACATTTGGAAGCACAGAACTCGTGTGTAAAAACTGTGGCAAAGACTGTCACTCAAGGATAGGACTGCACAGTCACTCGAGGAAATGCAACCCAACCCAACGGTGATGCACCATCGTCTCGCGAGACGGAAGGATGCCGGATAATGAAAATGATACTAAAAAATTAAACATTGTATTTACTTAAATTAACAATAAAAAAATTAAATTCATTGATATGATATTAAACTACTTATAAAAAATATATCTCCTAGCAACATATTTTTAAAATTAAATACTTAAGTTAGGGGCATTTTAAAAAATGCCCTAAAAGGGCACAATATGTGAAGAAAAACAACATAGTGAAAAAAGTGATTATGAGGTCGTAGAAAAAAATCATAACTTTTGAACCACTTGGGATAAAAAGATGATCTTTATGTTTATGTTAATTATGAAGCAATTTCTATACAGCTGTATTACTTTTATATTTTTAAAATTAATTTGAAATTTTCGTCCAAGTGCCTAACTTTAATGCGTTTTTAACTTGTTTTTGTAGCTAACTATGTTTTAAAACTGTATACTGATTTTTTTAATAAAAAAATTATATTTAAATAATAAGTTAAACTTAAACTTTTAAATATGTTAATTACAAATCCTGATTCTTTAAAAAAATAAAAAAAATAATTGTAATAAGTTTTCTAATATAATTTTTTTAACAACTCATTGGACCTTTATGTAACATGCCTTGAAAAACACTTGAGAAATGAGACTTAGCAATATTTTACATTGTTAATATGCAGTTTTTTTCCATGGTATAATTAACTTTGATTTCATTTGTTTTGTGTTGATTTAAAAAAGAAAATTTATTTCAGAACATTGTTGTTTTTTTTTTTAAGTTTTAAGACACGGGAAATAACTCAATAAAACAGAAAATGTCAATTGCTTGTTTTTGTTGTTGCCCTTGAACTTTTCAGTTTCATGACGTAATACATATTTATTTGAAGCTTTAATTAAAATTATCGATTAATTAATCGGTAAATTTTCAGAAGCTAAATATTAAATTTAAATTAATCGATAACAGCCCTAATAAGACTACATCAAACTTTCTGGCAATAGATTTGAGGACATCAACCGACCTGGTCACTGTTGGAAAGGTCTCGATGGCCACCAGAAAGATGAGGGACAGGGACGCCGTGACGCCAATCTTTCCAAACAATGCCAGTCCTGTCACCAGCGACGGCATATGGACCAGGTTGCCTGTCACGTGGAGGATCAAGACGGACAGCAGGGCGAAACCCGACGCCACGGAATACAGGAACAAACACCAGCGCCTCCCCAGGCTGAAACAAAACGGACGGCAATCTCGTTAACAGTAAACAAACAGTCATCATGTAAACTGCGCTTGTAACTTGCCAAAGAGCGCCGACATAGAAGCGCCGACATAAGAGCGCCGACATAAGAGCGCTGACATAGGAGCGCCCACATAAGACTGCCCACATAATAGCGCCGACAGAGAAGCGCCCACATAAGAGCGCCCACGTAAGAGCGCCGACATAAGAGCGCTGACATAGGAGCGCCCACATAAGACTGCCCACATAATAGCGCCGACATAGAAGCGCCCACATAAGAGCGCCCACATAAGAGCGCCCACATAAGAGCGCCGACATAGAAGCGCTGACCTAAGAGCACTGACATAGAAGCGACGACAGAAGAGCGCCGAAGAACATTGCAACGGATTGTTCCAGCCAATGCTAACATTTCATTGATGGACGACCTATAAAGTACATCAAGCAATTAGAAGTACATATTCAACTATAAGATATATATAGATAATTAGTTGGACTAACCTGTAATTTATTTTGAGACATTTTATTACCGTTAGAATTCTATTGTTAGACATAACATGTAGCGTCTTTGTCTGTATCTTATAATTTGTGGCCAAGTTTTGGTGATGCCATCTGATCTGACTTCATTTTCTTGTTTAGTATATAAAACTTTTTTTTAAAAAAAAAATATTTATATTGCGCTCTGATTATCCTCTGTCTGCCCCCTTATATCTGCTCTCTTTTGTCTGCTCTCTTTTGTCTGCTCTCTTTTGTCTGCTCTCTTTTGTCTGCTCTCTTTTGTCTGCTCTCTTTTGTCTGCTCTCTTTGTCTGCTCTCTTTTTTCTGCTCTCTTTTGTCTGCTCTCTTTTTTCTGCTCTCTTTTGTCTGCTCTCTTTTGTCTGCTCTCTTTTGTCTGCTCTCTTACGTCTGCTGTTTTATGTCTGCTGTCTTATGTCTGCACACTTATGTCTGCTCTCATATGTCTGTTCTCTTATATCTGCTCTCTTTTGTCTGCTCTCATATGTCTGCCCTCTTTTGTCTGCTCTATTACGTCTGCTGTCTTATGTCTGCTCTCATATTTCTGTTCTCTTATGTCTGTTCTCATATGTCTGCTCTCATATATCTGCTCTCATATGTCTGCTCTCTTATGTCTGCTCTCATATATCTGCTCTCATATGTCTGCTCTCTTATGTCTGCTCTCTTATGTCTGCTCTCATATGTCTGCTCTCATATGTCTGCTCTCATATGTCTGCTCTCTTATGTCTGCTCTCTTATGTCTGCTCTCTTATGTCTGCTCTCTTTGGTCTGCTCTCATATGTCTGCTCTCTTATGTCTGCTCTCTTATGTCTGCTCTCTTATGTCTGCTCTAAAATGTCTGCTCTCTTATGTCT
The DNA here is from genome assembly GCA_002072015.1 of Radix auricularia. Taxonomy (NCBI): domain Eukaryota; kingdom Metazoa; phylum Mollusca; class Gastropoda; family Lymnaeidae; genus Radix; species Radix auricularia. Next base: position 210,917 of record MUZC01004588.1, on the reverse strand, counting down.
GCTCTCTTATGTCTGCTCTCTTATGTCTGCTCTCTTATGTCTGCTCTCTTTGGTCTGCTCTCTTATGTCTGCTCTCTTATGTCTGCTCTCTTATGTCTGCTCTCTTATGTCTGCTCTCTTATGTCTGCTCTCTTATGTCTGCTCTCTTATGTCTGCTCTCTTATGTCTGCTCTCTTATGTCTGCTCTCTTATGTCTGCTCTCTTATGT
>MUZC01004588.1:195231-205838 GCA_002072015.1 Radix auricularia | reverse complement strand
ACTCCATGGAAGTGCTGGGGACAGAGATCAATGAATGGGGGTGAGACAGACTCCATGGAAGTGCTGGAAAGAGAGATCAATGAATGGGGGTGAGATAAACTCCATGGAAGTGCTGAAGACAGAGATCAATGAATGGGGGTGAGACAGACTCCATGGAAGTGCTGGGGACAGAGATCAATGAATGGGGGTGAGACAGACTCCATGGAAGTGCTGGGGACAGAGATCAATGAATGGGGGTGAGACAGACTCCATGGAAGTGCTGGGGACAGAGATCAATGAATGGGGGTGAGACAGACTCCATGGAAGTGCTGGGGACAGAGATCAATGAATGGGGGTGAGACAGACTCCATGAAGTGCTGGAAAGAGAGATCAATGAATGGGGGTGAGATAAACTCCATGGAAGTGCTGAAGACAGAGATCAATGAATAGGGGTGAGACAGACTCCATGGAAGTGCTGGAAAGAGAGATCAATGAATGGGGGTGAGATAAACTCCATGGAATTGCTGGGGACAGAGATCAATGAATGGGGGTGAGATAAACTCCATGGAAGTGCTGAAGACAGAGATCAATGAATGGGGGTGAGACAGACTCCATGGAAGTGCTGGAAAGAGAGATCAATGAATGGGGGGCGATAAAGACACCATGGAAGTGCTAAAAAGAGAGATCAATGCATGGGGGTGAGACGGATTTCCTCAGGGCATCGTGTGAGGGCGTGTGAGGTGTTTCATGGTGAATCAAGGGCAATCAATAACTAATGACTTTTTCAACCCATGTAAACAATGGGAGGGTTGGAAGCTCAATGATAGCCCTGGAGATGAATGGCTGTAAGGAATTGCCTGGGTGTTTATTGGACTGACTGGGTAGGAAGCGTGATGAACGATAAAGAAAATAGACGGAATATTTTGAAAAAGTAATTATGTCAAGGTTGCAATAAAAAGAAGGAAGTGAATTTAAACGAAAACCCAGAGAGTCCAGAATTAAAGATGAATGCAAGAAGCCAAATATACAAATATATTAACTCCAGGTCAAAATTGAATACGTTTTATATAACTTTATATAAAAATATAACCTCCTATTCGCAATACATGATACTTATTTTTAAATTACTAAATGCTTTTTAATGCCTTTCCTGATTTTTAAATGTATGTTTTAATATGTACATATATATAATATATATATATTATAAACTAGGGGTTGTAAAGCGCTTACGATGCTCAATTTTTTCAAAAGCCCAAATTACTTGTTTGATAAATACGAAATATTAAACTTCCTGAAATATACACAAAGTATTTTATAATTATAAATCCTCAAATCACCTTTTAACATCGTTCCCTTGTTCAAAATTAAAATATAAGCTCAAACAATGACGTCATATTATTTTACGGCGGGAAACACCACATGGTCTGTTAATCTCGAAAACAAAATGATACCTTTCTTTCTTAATTGCTATGGACTGTTGTATTATGTCCCTCAGCGTTTTAATCGATAAAATAGTGATAAAAATTGAAGAAACTATTATAAACATTTTTTTTCCATTAATTGATAAATAATAATATTTTGGGTTTTTTTTTACGTACAAACTTTAAAATGAGCTGTTTTTATGAGGAAAATGATGAAAAAACAACATTGTCTTTACTTAATGAACAGTAACAAATTTTAAATTCATTTACATTAAATTGAACTACTTATATTTAAATATGTGTTATATGGTATTCCATTTTTTAATTAAATACTTAAGTTATGGACGTTTTATGAACTTTTCAGTTTAATGACGTCCTACATCTTATTTTCAGCTCTAATCAAAATTATCGATTAATTATTTGGTAATTTTTGAAAAGTTAACGATTAAATAAAAATAATCGATAACAGCCCTAAAATATATATATATATGAGAATTGCAAACTTTAATTTGATAGAAAAACTGTCTAACTTTCACATTACAAATGTATTTAAATTCGTGGTTAAATAAACAATGGCTAAGTACGGAATTTAAAACGAATTATTGTGCCCTTACTCACCAATTTACTTACAATAATGTTAATTCTGCTCCAAACTACGATGATAACTGAATACATACCAAGCAAACATTAATAGAAATAGAACAGACAAAGAGGAAATGTAAATTGAAAGAAAGTCTTCAAAACTCAAGTACATATGTCTATAAGTTTGACAATAAGAGAAAAGACGTACGTAATAAGAATAGCCTGCTTATATATGTAAAGACGAGGGGGTGGCCGTTTATGGTTTTTACTATTTGCCAGATCCGGATAGTTTAGCACTAATATTTACCGGATACGGATTCCGGATCCGGATATCTCCACATTTATGAGCTAAAGGGGTGTACTTTATTCTTTTCAATTTTGTATTTAATCCTAAGATAATAAAATATTTATTATCCAACATTTGGAGAGTATCTGCTATCTACAAAAGGAAGTATGTGACCCTATCAACGACAATGATGAACATTTTACAATAAATGAATGCACGAACTTATACGAAGTTCAACGAACTGTGTAGTGTGTACCAAGAGAAAAATTTTGTACTGTGTGTAGTGTGGTGTACAAAAAGTCGTGATCTAGCGCCATTATAAAAACTGTTCTTTTATTCAGACGATTTAAGTTTTATATGCTGTAAGTTAACTTAGTTTGTTACGGTATGTAGTAAAGTAATATCTATGCTTGTTAAATTTTAACCTATTTTTTTTTCTCGTATTGAAATTGATTGTTTTACCATATTTTGCATGGATTTGAATTTTTTCATTATCAACGCTTGCTAATTTGTTTATTTTGTCATTGATTAGTAATTTAATGTTATTTTTGAAAACTTTTTATATATTTGTTTATAAACTTATTAATATTAATTTAATTTGATTTCAAATAATTCTTTTCTTCATTAGATATCAGGATCCTACCCGGGTCTGGGATAAATATTTACTGAATCCGGATAGTGGCGGAAATCCCAATATTGGGCCTCCCTCTAGTAAAGACTATAACGGTGCAAAAAAAAAAAAGAGTATCGCGTTATTTGTATTCGGAACATACATCAGTCTTCTGACGTGCATCAAGTTAACCTTAATCTAACCATTAAGACGGGCCAATAGCTAAGCAACATTTTATTTTCCTTAATGCTACCGAGCTAAACTAGGAGCTAGGAATTTGTTTGTTGACGTCACGTGCGAAGTGGTCCCCACTTACAAATAGGTACCGATTAAAGGCAGGCAGACTCCGCCGGACAGCAGGGCGAGCCATCTCCAGTGTAGTGTCACCAGCGTCTCCATGGACAACACGATCGCCCCTATGGTCCAGAAGCACGAGCAGGTGCAGGCATCCCTGTAGTCTGGACCGAGGAACTCTATCACGATGACCGAGCTGACCACCATCGTGGCACCTGGAGCAGACATTCACCAGGCATATTGTTAAACAGTTGTGTAGATAGGGTTATTCTTACAAATATTTTTACCATCGTCCTTTTTTTCTTTCACTATTTTGTTTATATAATTGATGGTGAGCATGTGTTTCAATAAGAAATTAAAGACCATGTAATGTGTCTGAACTATCGTCTGAAAATAAACTTCTGTATAGAAGGAGCTTCCGTAACAGATAAGAAAATAATCGCATTAGAGAATATATAACCGTGCATAAACTCAAAAAAATGATTAGCTAAATGAATGGATAGAAAGAAGGTGCACAATTACTTAATGTATACCGTTTACAGTCTGTAATTTTTAAAAAAATTCATACGAATTAAAAAATAACGATCAAAATAAATATATATATATATATACTGCTGATCACAAAATGTTGGGTATTTTGTAGTGTAAATGATATAGTGTATATCTTTCTCATATCTTTATTGCATTGTTGCACAGTAATGATCCATAACATAGGTCTATAGTCTATAGCTTAATTTAATAATACAAATCAATAGTAAAGCCTCAAGGAACAACTCAATAAGACATATCCTTATGACATAGCAAAAATCATAACCCAAAAGCATAGCCCTATGGCAGTCTGCCACAAAGTATAACCTATAGGTCATTGACATATCTTTTTGACGCATAATTATGACAGATTCTATGGTAAATAATAGTTATATTCATTAGCTTTATGTATCATAGTTCGTTGGCATAGCTTTATATAGCATAGCTTTCTGGATTTTTCATGATTTCTTTTTTCTTTGAAAAAACTGTCTTAAAACTGTTTATTTTCTTTAGTGTCGTGGGCGTATTGACTGGGTTAATGGAAACTGGACATCAGCTGTCACACGCGTCAGTGTTTTTATCACCGCCTTCACAGGATCTCAGCCCCGTCCTTGGTCAGATTGGAGAGCACGTTAGGCTGACCAATCAATAGCAATCATATCTTTTTTTGTTTTTACATAGCGAGAGTGTGGCTATGTGTATTCTAAAGCACAATGCATAAATATCAGTTTTATCTTTCATACAAAAGTTTATTTTATAACCAATGCTATTTCTATTAAAAAAAAAGGTAGATCTACATGAACTTATATTTAACACAACTTGAAAAATCAGTAAGACCAATTTTTCAAAGCAGTAATATAATATAAAACAGGCGTCGGAGAACTTGTTTGCCCGTTAACTCAAAGTAAAATAATTCATTTTGAATTTGGGTTAAATTGTTATTACCATTAATACTTTTTTTAACAAAAAATTTTGTATTTTGTTTTTGGTTTTTCCTGAAAAAATTCAGGCTTTCTAAACAGCCATTTATTAAAGAGAACTTTGAACGATGATAGTTTTTTAAAATTCTTCTTACCTGCGAATGCCACGGCGAGCATTCTCAAGAAGATGAACATGATCCATGAAATAGACAGGGCTACCAGACAGTGGAGTGTGAGCATCCCTGCCAGAGAGATGTACAGTAGCCGCCTCCTGCCAAACATGTCGGCCACCATACTCCCTATACCTGAGCCCACTATCAAACTGATGCCCTGGCCGTAGAAAGTCACGTGGACCAGGTCCTCGGCCGTCATGTTCTCAAGGATCTAAAGAAAGAGAAAAGTTCAAGAAAAGATAGTTTTTAGTGCTAATTTTTTTTAATTCTATAAGGAAATTAATGTTGCCTAAAGCCACAGACACACTGGGGCGATTAGTCAAACACCACGTATTCAGTAACAGACACACTAAGGTGATTAAACTCACACCACATCTTAAGTACAAGACACACTAGGACAGGGGTGCGCAACCTGCGGCAGTATGGCCGCATGCGCCTTGGGCACGAAAATGTGAGGCCGATATAATCTTTTGAGAAATTCGAGGACAAAAACGATCTACTGAAGAAACGGAACGTAACCGTGGAGTATACCAAGCTTCGCGAAATAGCAAGAAACTTATATGTGCGAAGCGTCATTTTCACGAATGAAATATTTCAAGAACAAATATCGAACCCGACTGGTGTACCCCGGCGTCAGGAATGCGACTGATGATCTCTAACGAGTGCCCGGACTTTGCGCGACTCTCGACAAACATTCGAGAGGAAGGCAGGCAATAATTGCTGGACTGCTTAGTTACATGGACAGTGTTAATGAAGTAGCTTGTTAAATATTCAATTATTGAGTTGTCAGTATACTAATGCCTTTTAAAAATATACCCATGCTGTACATGTGTGACAAGATGTTAGGTTTACATGACAATCGTCAATAAAGTAGAAATATAAGAGAGCATCGATGGAAATGCTTTTGTTTGTTATGAAGCACTGTGTTTGCCTAACTTTCATAGTAGAAAAATCGTGTATTATGTATCAAAATTATTTTGTAGTCTCAAATCCCTTATTATGGCGCAAATATATATTTTTTCAACATCAGTTTGGAGAAGCTCCTATCACAACTTGATACACTGATTGCAATCGTTAAAAAATTATTAGCAAAATTACAATGTTGGATATAGAATTTTCCAATCTATAATGTTGAATATATTTTAATAGACTCCTTTTTTCTAACATAATGCCTCTTCTTGTAGTGTAGGACAGTGTAGGTACACCCAGGGCTGGTCTTAGGCTCCTGCAACATATGTGGTCGCCCAACCTATTTTAATTTTCACTTATTATCCTTATTAATACCTTATCCCTACCCAAACTAGGTCCCACGCAATCCTTTTCGCACACTAGGCTGCATTGGGCCCTGTAATAGCTAAGACCGGCCCCGTGTACTGCCATAAAATCCTGGATCCTTTCTCTTTCAATCTCGAACATTTCTTTATCAATGGAAATAAAGAAATTTATTTTATATTCAAATTCTTTATTAATATTGGTATAATTCACGAATATTTTCTCGTTGTACTACTTGCTCTAAAGTTAGAACCACATCTTCTGAATTTCCCCCACTCATATTTTGTCTATTTCTAACTGGGTATTCAGTTACCATCCCCAACTCTCTGTAACAGCGTTATGTTTTAGCACATATCTATGTTCCATGAAATGGGTTTGCATAGTTTGCAATAATTTAAAAAATACGGGTTCCCATAAATTAAAATACCATAGAAAAAGAAAACAATTGCATTGAACTGAGTAAAATCCCAGCATCTGATGTCGTTTTACTAGTTACGCCAGATGTCAATTTTTCAAAGACGCTTGAAATTTTTAAGTATGTCTTTTTCGGAATTATTTATGTTTTTGTAGTGTTTATGAACGGAGAAATGAAAAACCGTTAATTTTATATGAATAACCGTATTTTAATGAAAAACACAAGCTATATGTGCTACTTTAATGCAATGAAAACAAAGTAAATTTAATTTTTAATAAGTTACCTTACAATAATTTTATGAAACCTGAAACAGTAATATAATTTACTACTTGCAAGTTAAATACAATATTTGAACCACCATGTCATGTAGGTCCTTGTTAGCGCATCATTCTTCGAATCTCGAAATTCCACGCAAAACTGTCATAGTAATATTAATATTACATATTTTCGTACCAGCGGTGATGTGTTGTTTTGTGTGTGCTGTTTTCTTATAAAAGCGCCATCTGTGACGTATACCGCTAAACTTTTCAAACAAATCGTTACCTTTTTTGAGCGATTAAAATTTTTAAAACGGGTTTGCATTAGTTATAACAACCACTGTGTAATAAAACAAATGTTGCACGAATCCGTTTATTAAAACTCAAAATTAAAACTCTTTTTGTTTCACCATGGTTTTCTCCCTTCAAAAGAAAAGGGGTGGTTTTCGGAAATGGCTTTAATTTTCAAAGACCCCTAAATGCCGCCCTTTGAATGAGTGCCGCCCGGTGCGGACAGCCCCCACCCTAGCTACGCCACTGCGTCCAATGAATATTTTATTAGTTGAAATAGCAGGAACTATATGATTGATTATTGATGATGAATCAAATTATTTATAAGCTCGCAGATAAATACCATTGCTTTGGACATAAAACATCTAGCCATATGCATAGGTAAACGATCAGGTTTATATAGGTTTACGATAATATTTATACAGGTATACGATCAGGTTTATATAGGTTTACGATCATATTTATACAGGTATACGATCAGGTTTATTAAACTGTACCATAAAGTACATGTAGAAAATTATGTTCATAAACCTCAGCCTTTAAAATTATTAGCGTGAAGGTTTCCACATAAATCAGGGACGTCCAAACTTTGTCCATGGCGGCGGGCCCTATTTCTTGAAATACTAAAGTTCGCGGGCCGGATTAAAATAATAAACAAAAAAGACGCACGAAAAGTTGTTATTGCCAAAATGTAATGTTAAGGGTGAAACTGAGGTCTTGAATGCTGTAAATAGGTGAGGTCAGGCTCAATGCCACTGGTTTTGATTCGTATGTTATCATGTAGATGAGAGTCTTTTAAACTTGTCTTCATACAGTTCTTGTTAAAATTCAGAACTGAAAATGTCTGCAAAAGCAATTATGTCGAGCCAAACAAGTTGAGCATTTTCTTAACAAATGTTAGAATCTCTTTGAATCTCTTTTTAGAGCTGACTGTAAAAGTCGATGAGAGAAAACATGTTGACTGCTGTCACATTCAGCATCAGTTTGCAGCTCAATGTGTGCCGCCTGGGTTAGTATGAGGGTCAACAGAGAAAGATGAAGATACAAAAGAAATTATTTCCTTCACAAAGCCCTGAAATTATCTTGTGATATCTACAACATACCCACTCATTTTCTCATTGAAGTTTCTTTCTTGAATGCCACAGGCCAGTTAAAATTGCTTCGCAAGTCGGTTTTGGCCTGAGGGCTGGACTTTGGACACCCCGAACATAAATGCATTGTCGTGGATTCAGCACAATGGAGGCTAAAGACATTTTCTTAAAGTTTCAAATCGTATGCATTAAATACTTATTAGGCACAGCAAATCATTTTAAGCTATGACATATTTTTATATTTCATTTCCAAAGTTAGTGACTCTGCGTGTAGCATTTAAATTCGCATTCACCCCTATTCTTAGATTTAAAATCTCATTAACTCCATGCTTCCCGGCCGCCACTTTTTGTCAGAAAAACCGTACTTCCTATTCACAGAATGGTAACTCCCCACCGGCTGGACATCAAATTGCCCAATCTCTGAGGACTTCGAGACCTTTATTTTGAGCCTTTAAGTACCGATTGGTCTCGGGCGTCTCGAGCTCACCGTATTGACAGACTGGCCGGAGGTTTTCGTTAGTCGATAGGAAGTCGTGAGAAAGTCATTTGCCTCCAAAGTTCGTGACGGTTGTCTTATTCAAACACGGACATTGTCTGGTTTCAGTGGCTCTATTACAGGACGACACCCGTCTCTGATTCAGCCTGTCATTATGTGTGGTCGTTGAACAAGGCAAAAGTGAAAAGAAAAGGTTTTAAATATGCACATATGCTTGTGTGTGTGTTAATTCTAAAATTTAAAATTGTCCTACCTTTTATTTTTAAAAAAAATAATTATTTCTGAAAATAATTTTGTAATGATACTGAACAAGAACTATTAGTCCAAGTCACGTTTAACCAATTTAGGCTAATTAACACCCAAGACAGATGCAGACGTGTAAAGTAAATAAGCTAGTATCGGTAATTATAAACTTCAGTATTCATTTAAGGAACAATATTTATAAATAATAATCTTGTATGACAATATAACAGAATGTGTTAAGTAAAAATAAACTATGCCTATGCATTCAATTTTTTACATACTACTCCAACTTTTAAATGTTGTGTATCAAGAGCGTGTTTATGAAAACATGGATTATCGTTTACTTTCGTTTACACTTCATACTAAACTTTACTTCTTATATTTAAACCAGTTAAGCTTAATTTTGGTAATACTTATATGAGTTTTAAGCAATGGGGAACTGTTCAGTTCTCATTTTCTAACATAATTTTGCTTAGCACATCGGCTGCTACTAGGAACTTAACTTTTTAAATTAATTATTTACAGAGATGGTGATGTTTAACTCAGAGACATGTTGATGTTCAATCATCAGAGAGATTGTGACGTTTAAATCAGAGAGATTGTCATATTTAAATCAGAGAGATTGTGACGTTTAAATTAGAGAGATTGTGATATTTAAATCAGAGAGATTGTGACGTTTAAATTAGAGAGATGTTGATGTTCAATATCAGAGAGATTGTGACGTTTAAATCAGAGAGATTGTGATGTTTAAATCAGAGAGATTGTGACGTTTAAATCAGAGAGATGGTGATATTTAAATCAGGGAGATTGTGATATTTAAATCAATGAGATGGTGATATTTAAATCAGAGAGATGGTAATGTTTAAATCAGAGAGATGGTAATGTTTAAATCAGAGAGATGGTGATATTTAAATCAGAGAGATGGTGATATTTAAATCAGAGAGATGGTGGAGTTTAATCAGAGGGGATTGGAATGTTAAAAAGTTACCGAACCGATGTAAGAAGAATTTCCAGCCATGTCCGTACAATGTTCGGATCAATAGCTTCGCGTGTTAAGACCCCGCCAGGGATTTGTCGGGTAGAAATTCATTGCATCCTTATTACAATGTTTGTGCGCATTCATTTCTTCGATGTAGACTTCTCTCTTCTCTAGTTCTTTTTATATGTGAGAGTGAAGTAGTGGGAATGGGGGTTAGATATTGTGTTGAAGGAAATGATCAATCCTAGATAAGATACATTGTGACGGAGTTTGTAACGTAGTGCTTTGAGGAAAATATACATTAAAAAATTTCATTCACCTACCATCTAAAGATATTGTTCGAATGAATGATTAAGCCCGCCACTCAGACATGAATTAAGAACAATGAATCAAAAGCTTACAACTTTGTGAATCAATGTGTATTTATCTGGGGAGCTCTCGTGTCGTAATTATATACGGTTTTCGCTTGAAGTTCCCGGGGTAGCATTCCTTTCAAGGCCAACAACATTTTGAATGACTTGGAGGAAAGTCATGTGGACGTGACAAAACTTTATAACTTTTTAATATATGGATCAAGAGGCACTTGAGATGGTCCTAATTGGTCTAAAGCCAACTAATCTCCTCGAATAGGTCTAGTCAACTGATGTCTCTCACATTGGTCTAGTCAACTGATGTCTCTCACATTGGTCTAGTCAACTGATGTCTCTCACATTGATCTAGTCAACTGATGTCTCTCACATAGGTCTAGTCAACTGATGTCTCTCACATTG
>MUZC01004588.1:182091-192326 GCA_002072015.1 Radix auricularia | reverse complement strand
TCTAGTCAACTGATGTCTCTCACATTGATCTAGTCAACTGATGTCTCTGACATTGATCTAGTCAACTGATGTCTCTCACATTGATCTAGTCAACTGATGTCTCTCACATTGATCTAGTCAACTGATGTCTCTCACATTGGTCTAGTCAACTGAAAAACCCTCACATAGGTCTGACAACAGAGGTCCCTCACATTGATCTAGTTAACTGAGGTCCCTAAGATTGTTTAGTTAACTGAATTCCTCTATCACCAACACCCAATAAATTCCCTGTGCTGTTTTATTCATATTAAAACACTATTTCTTGTCCACTTTTTTGTCCTGCTTGATCTCATAACTAAAACGCACAAAGATTCCAAATGACACGGATTTAACGGCCACACAGTGACAGTGCTCTGGACACTTGTAAATCATAATATTGCTGATAATATTAAGTATGGATTGGAAAATTTAAAATTATAACAGACTTTATGAAGGAACACATCTTCATCTAAAAAATGTTAAGATACATTGAAAGTAAAAATCAATTGTTTTAAATAAACATTTATGAATTGTGACCGAAATGAAAAGCTTTTGTCAAACATGACATCACTGACATAAAGTTTCAAATTATAAGATTTGTGTCTCACATACGTAATTTATTTAACGCAGATAAATCTACTTACTAAACTGATAAAATTAGAATACGAGAACAGAATGAGTTATTTCCTGACTTCTCAAGTTTGAAAACTATTGATAAGTTAAAATAGTCATGATGTCTTCATTGTTTTCTTAACACCAGTCCGACGAAATGTTGCGACTTGAGTATCATCAATTCTACCGGAAGATAAGCCATCATTAGTTCTTATAAAGGTGTAGCAAGTATCATATTGATATGTCACTGGCTGCTTGACAAATGGCCGATCAGAAGAAACGGCAGAGGTATTGCCAGTATTTTTTTAAAAAAAGGTACGTCACCATTTCTTCTATTTTGTCACTTAGTTGCACCCGGGGTCCTTTCAAGTGCACAGCTGGCTGAAATAGTTTTTTGGGGACTGTGTGTTTTTTTTTTATTATGTGGAGGCAAATCCACTAGGGGTCACTTTTGCTTGCTCGCGATATGAAGTGATAAAGTTTCCTGGCCGTCTCACTTTCTGCAAAGTCCTATAGCCATTTCCGTCACTTTGTTTTTGCGTCGGTGCACGTCTTTCACTCCCCTGTGGATAGCTTCAAGTTCGGCAGAGTGTCTCATCCCGACTTCTGCGCACAGACAATTCAAAGCTTACTGGCTCGTCAGGAGGAAAATAAAATAGGGGAGGGGTATTCAATCAGTGCACCGTCCCCACTTCTTCCATTCAATGAAAGAAGAAAGGGAAAAAAATAAGAAACGGTTCTGGATATGATATAAGACAATTTTGAGGATAATATTCCTGACCATACGCTTTGCATTTGGCTCATTTTTGAGGTTAACATTCGTTTTGGGGGAAAGTTGTGGAGGGAAAACAAAAAATAACCCCCTGTCTCTCACAATTCTTCATGCTTATGCTTACTGAAACTCAAATTTAATATTTCAGATCTTAATATATTCCCTTTTTTAAATTTCTGAACATAGCTATTCTCAAAGGATATATAGCTTTATCTGATGTATAATATACTTTTCTCACTTGATATTCATCTGTTGTGTATGTGTGTATATATATATACACTCAAAAGGTGAAAATGCAAATCTAAGAAGTGAAATACTTCCGATGGCTTAAAAAGAGTTAATTACTAGGATAAGATTGAACATATTTCCCACACAAAGTGTACATCCACTTAAATATAAACATACACATAAATAGAGATTTGACGTGCAAAAACAACTCCAATTTTTCAATAACAAATTTTTAAAAATATTTTAAAAAACAAGATTTTGACTATAAATCCTTTAGATACGAGACATAACTAAAAGAATGTTCATTGTAATACTCATCGCACGACAATCAAAAATATATTTTTTAGTTATGTCTCAAATATAAAGGATTTATAGTTTTTTTTAAAAAGTATACAGTCTGCCTACCAAATCTCAGCTCGATTTGATCACGGGAAAAGTTGATCAGGGTTATAAAACATGTACAATATAGTGAGCACCGCGAGACATATTAGCAATTAATAGCATTTACATTTACTGGTCGGGATTATACCGTATTTTTACAGAAGTATGGTCAATATAATACAAACAACACAGCGCAGCAGGAACTTTTTTTTTTAAAAAAAGGTCGTACAAAATAACACGAACAGCGTCACTCCTGCGCAAACATCATGTTACATAGAAATAAATAGCGAATGATCTAAAAATTTATTAATTTAATTACAGTTCATTCGATTGATCTGAAATTTCTTCGATACATCATTTTTAACATCGGCACGAGTCTGCCTGAAAAGTTTGCTAGCTTACGAGGAAATAGATTAAAAATGCATCCAAAGGTTTTTGGCATTCAGACGACCTAAGTTCATATAAGGGATTTAAATTGAAAGAAAAAAAGATAAATAAATGATTCAAATCCTGAACTTTTCCCAATTTCACATTAGTAAAACTGTCCTTTATAGGATAAAGTAGACTACACAGTATAAGTTTTTAAGTATAATAAGAAAAAATCGGTAAGATAAATAGATGCGTTTTACTTTTTTTGACTAAATAATATTATTAATATTTACTAGCCGACCCGCGTCGTAGCATACTCCGCTAAAGATTTAGTTATGGGTGAAGACCTCCTGAAAAACACAGTTGTCCAAATTGGGTGGGTTTGGGCAAACGACTGGGAGTGAATGAAAAGAAGGAACTCTGGAGAGAGTAACATACAATTGTCCATGACTGAAAACAGGTTTTGGAAAATACAGACATGTCTTTTTGAGCGTTTGCCCCTGTTAGCAAACCAAACCAGCCGGAATCGAAGGGAAAAATGGAAAGGCAACGTGGCTTAGACGACTGTAGGAGATAACAAAGCGACTGAGAACACAGGAGTGATGAGGTACACACTGGTGCGGTTACACATAGCTGAGCATGCCTGGAGAGCGAGGGATGGTGCCAAAAGTATTCATTTTATGAAAGTAATTGTTGAGGAGAGTATGTGACTACTTTTCTGTCCCTGAGCACAACGGAGAGCATGAAGTTATTATGCCAATATCGAGAAACAAAGCTTACAGCCGTGTTGCAAAGTCATGTTCTAAAAAATGAGAGAAATGAACGGGCACAGACACAAACAGTTTTAAAAAATTAAAAAAGTAATGTCTTAACTTGGGCTTGAACCTACGACCTACCGTGTGTTTGGTGAATGTAATAACCACTACACTACGAAATACATGCTGCTATTCTGTTGTTCTGAAAGAACAAAGTAAATAATATCAATTGAACGCATTGTTGGTCTCGATGACCGCCTATCCTCTGCACTTTCTTTTCTTGCAAACTGATTGGTCGGTGGGGCTAGACATCTTGGTGTCCGGCATGGTTGAACAATGAGGAGAATTATATATATATAGATTATTATAGATGTTGCATTTATACTTCATAAGTAAGGTAGGAACAACTGTTTAAGATTAATATTTAAACTAATCGATGGGACGTTGCACACAATGCTGTGAATACTTACACAAGTAACACCACGCCATATTTTCTATTTGTTTATACCAATATATTTTTAAAAAAACACCAAGACATGTATACTTACCTGCGTTTTTCTTAAATCCGTTCGTAATAGTATGAAAGGTCTATTGCACAAATTTGGGGATATTGTTGGCGGTGTGGAGTTCACAAACTTAAAATCCGACACGCCGCTGTGAATGGCACTAAAAAATCCCTTGACGTTTTGAAAAGTCGAATCACCTATATGACTCACAACTGTCGTTCTTTGAAAATCCGTCAAGTTCCTGAATGATTCAGGGGTGTCCACCCTTGGAGGTATCCCCTTAAGGTCGTGTTGTTGATCCTGAAATGATAAGGCAGCGGTGGTTCCGTTTGTACTGCTACTGTACAGTGAGACATTTTCCCCCAGATGACCCGTAAAGTTTTCAAAGCTTTCAAAGAGTGAAGGAAAGTAACTATCCAATGACGCACGGGTGGAAGATGGGTTATTTCTCGGCAGAAGCGCCTCTAGAAAAGAATCAAAGGTAGAAGATGGGGGCGTTGGGGGTGGTGTTGCGGAGTTCAGGAGCAGCTCCACGGAAGTGTTGCTAAGAGATCTCGTTAGCAACGTGAGGTTGGTCACCAGATCCAGGAGGTAATCCAGCGTTGTGTTTTCTTGGAAGTTGAACTTTCCAAGCGCGTCTCCTAGGGATGTAGTTGTGGTGGCTAGAGTTGGAAGTATTGATGTGAAATTGTGAAGTAAAAACTCTAAAGATATGTTCAGGTGGGGAGGGTGAGCACTGGACGTAATGAAGAGCTCACTCGCTTCGCTTGTTGCGTTGCCACCGGAAGCGGAGCTGACGTCGTTGTAATGGTATCCGTTGTTTGAGACGACCAAGTTTGAACCGGAAGAGTCACCACAGCCATCATTCTCCAGCTCATCTACTTCCGGCATGCACGTGCAGGTGTAAACGATGACGGAAATACAGGCACTCTAAAAAAAGGAAAGTACAAAAGTGAATGACTTCTTCCACATCGATTCATTTTCATGTATTTATTGTGTAAATAGCTGATCGGTGTATAGCTGTATATAAATATATATGTATACATTTCGTATTTATATGTGTATGTCTTATTGTGTGTATTAGTGTTCATAAAATTTTATTTATATATCGTATTTTTCACCTTATAACACTCTCCGGAATATAAGACGCACCCAATTTAAAGGGATAAAAATCTAGAGACAAAAAATTATGAACTAAATACTTTCTATTCGTGGCATAAGACACACCAACTATCCCACCCACCCAGATTTGGGGAAGAAAAAACTCTACTTATAGGGCACAAAATTTGGTATATATTATAAAAATTATATGATTATTAATTCTTTTCTTTTTGTGGTGTGAATGTTTAAAAATAATTATTCACATGATAAATGTTTAAAAGCAAATAATATTAAAGACAATGCGAAAATTTATTACGATGAGAAAATAAAAAAAACTCCATCTTCTACTACATCATTTTCTTCATCTTTATAATAATTGTACCCCCCCCCCCGCTAGTCTGTGTGTTGCCCTTACTTAAGTAATATGTCGAGTGTAAAAAAGCAGAACAATCAGACATAAAATATCTCAACAGAACAAACGAGCAAGTAAGAAAATTGGAATGGGCTTCCTGGCAGACTTTTGTGGATGTCATTCCTATTTGTCCTGCTCACGGCCTCTCTTACGTTTGTTTGAGATTTTCCTGTTTGCTTAGGCCTCCCTCGTAAATTGGAATATTTTATTTCTGGAGCCACTAGGCGGTATTAGGATTTATAGCCGGATCGAGACGAAACATGCGCCCATCAGGCACAGATAACAGACTTCTTTTCATCAACAGCAGACATACTTCCATGAGTTTTCAGACATACTTCGTTCAGCTAACGATATAGTTCAACCAGCTACAGACAAATTTATATCAGCTACAGACATACTTCCATCAGCTACAGACATAGTTCCATCAGCTACAGACATAGTTCCATCAGCTACAGACATACCTCCATCAGCTACAGGCATACCTCAATCAGCTACTGAAATACTTTCATCACATACAGACATACTTCCATGAGCTTTTAGACATACTTCCACCATATAAAGACATACATACATCAGCTACAGACATATTTCATCTTATCTTATCTTATATGTTACAGACGCTCCTTCTGTACAGAAGATTATTGCGTCCTACGTATTTCTATGGTTTGTGTTTAGTCCTGTATTCTTACTAGAGTTTTAAAAGATGATAAAGTGGTGGCTTTCCTGGTTTCCTCAGGCAACCCATTCCACGCCCGAATACCGGACGGAAAGAAAGAAAACTTGTATGTGTTTGTTCCTGCATATGGAATAAGAAACGTGTTTTTAACTTTATGTCTATTTGAGGGTTGTATTAGGTTATCTTTGTGTTGTATTTCTAAATTAGAATTAATTGCCTTATGTTTAATTATTAATTTACTTTTGGTTCTTCTATCCTCTAGTGTTTCAAGGTTTAATGATTTAACTAACGGTGTTACTCTTGTCAGTTTTGAATATTCTCCAGTAATGAATCTGGCAGCTCTTTTTTGGATTTGTTCTAACTTATCAATATTTTCTTTGGTGGATGGGTCCCATACAGAAGATGCATATTCTAGTATAGGTCTCACCAGGGTGAGGTAGCATTTTAGTTTTATATCTTTGTTACATTTGTAAAAGTTTCTTTTTATAAAGCCTAAGGTTTTGTTTGATTTTTTAATAACTTCATTGACATGGGGATTCCAAGATAGTT
This sequence comes from Radix auricularia, assembly GCA_002072015.1. Lineage (NCBI taxonomy): Eukaryota > Metazoa > Mollusca > Gastropoda > Lymnaeidae > Radix > Radix auricularia. The sequence goes on along the minus strand of MUZC01004588.1, from coordinate 185,947 downwards.
TCTCATTTATTATGACTCCTAATTATTTCGCATCTTTAGTTTGGGTTAGTTCTTTTCCATGAATGAAATATTTTGAATTTATTTGTTTCTTTTTCTTTGTTACTCTTAGCAGTTGACATTTTTCTGGGTGGAAGGACATACTCCAGTTAGTTTCCCATTTTATTAATTCATCTAAGTCTTTTTGTAAAATTTTGCTATCTTGTTCTGACTTGATTGTTCTATAGATTATACAATCATCAGCAAATAACCTAACTTTAGTTCCTGTTGAGATATTGTTGGGTAAGTCATTTATATAAATTAAAAATAGTAAGGGACCTAGGACAGTTCCTTGTGGAACTCCTGAGTTAACCTTTATTGGTGTAGATTTAGANCCATTAATTATTACAGTTTGCTCCCTACCCAATAGGAAATCTTGGATCCAGTGATGTAAGGGACCTGAGATTCCAAAGTATTTAAGTTTTTTGAGTAAACTAAGGTGGTGAACTTTGTCGAATGCTTTTGAGAAGTCTAGTAATATTGTATCTATTTGATCATTATTATCTAAGCCTTTTGATAGATCATCTATTAGGCCTATCAATTGTGTTTCACATGATCTGTTCTTTCTAAAGCCATGTTGGTGTGGGCATAGGGCATTATATTTGTCAAGGTGGTTAACTATTCTGCTATATATTATGTGTTCCAGTAATTTACATGTGATACTAGTAAGTGATACAGGTCTGTAATTACCAGGGTCGGACTTATCACCTTTCTTAAAGAGTGGCGTTACATTGGCTAATTTCCAATCCTGGGGCACTTTACCCTGGTTTAGAGAGGCTTGAAAAAGAACTACAAGGATTGGGGACAGTTCATTGCTTAATTCTTTTAATAACCTGGCAGGTAATTCATCTGGGCCAGTAGCTTTGTTTATTTTAAAGTTTTTTAGGAGTGAATGTATACCTATCTCATCTACAGTTATGTTACCTATTTCTTCCAATTTATTTAAATTTATTGAAATTTACTTGTCGCCTGAGGCAGAAAAAGATGATGCAAAATATTTGTTAAGGATATTAGCTTTAGTTTCATTATCATTATAGGTTTTATTATTTGAGACTTTTAGTGTGGCTATACCTGAAGGCTCCATTTTTTTAGATTTGATAAAGGACCATAAGTTTTTATTGTTATCTTTAGTTATCACATTGTTTATATAATTATTTTTGAGGTTACGGCTAAGTTTCTGTGTCAGGTGATTAATTTTTAAGTATTTTTGTGTAAATCAGCAGATGATAAAAAATAATTCCGTATCCACTTACACTCTTTTGTCCTTCAGCTTCACTTATTATTTAAAAACAAGCACACACATCCAGACACTTTTCTCTACCAACTTATATTAGGGCTCATTATCGGAATCGCTTTGCATTTATGAAATTGATTTAAATCAACGGTAACAACGCCGTGACTCGCGAGCCACATGTGGCTCTTATGTGTTGTCATTGTGGCTCACAAACTATTCATACAATATAAATATAAATATTTTATTAAAAAAATTATAAATATTTTTTTAAATTGAAATTTACAACAAAAAATCTTGACCGAAACAAAAAATTAAATATTGAAATTAGAAAATAATATCAAACTTGATATACCTATGTGTTTGCAATATTTAGTTTAATGGACGTTTAAGTAATCATAAGTGAAAGTAGGGGACTAATAGTTCATCCTTCCTGTGGTTTTGAATTAGTTTCTAGAAAATAATATTTTATAAACCACATGGAAAAAAATTATCTCAAATGTAATTAAAATGCGTTAATAAAGTGATTTATAGTCTAGCTACAGCCTGTAGTTATATGTTTATGTTCGGGTAGAGTATTTTTTTATTGAATGAACGAAGCCCAGAGCTCTCCAAAGAGAACTGCTAAAACAATCACCAGACCTCGGATATTTGTATTGGGGCAGAGAAAAACATCACCTCCAGCTCCGAGTTAATGGCTTACAACGGCACTCAAAGGTCTCACTCTGGTATCAGCAACTGTTGTAGCCGCTCTACACCGTCGTTGTCTAACAGGTGAGCTGGTTTATTATAGGTTATTGTCAGATTTTATCGCATCAAATAAAACGCTAGCGTTTGACATACAAACGTGAATGTAAGTAAATAAGTGCATCTATTATTAGACAAAGTTCCTTCAAGATATTTTCTACCGTGTCATTTATGTACAAAATTAAAAAAGTAGAACGCTCCTAAAACGTCAAGAGACACATTTCTTCGGCTCGATAAAACTGAAATTCAGCCATTAAAGTTGGATATACGTTACAGAAATTAAAATCAATTTTAACGATTCTAGCTTCAGAAATTAATTTGGCTGTGGTGAAAATGGGACGTCTAAGTTCAGTTTGTTAATTATTACTAGGCTGGTACTGATTACTAAACTGTTGTTCGATTAATCGATAAAAATTTTATCGATTAATTTTATTAATTATATATATATATACCCCGTTAAGTTGCGATTCACCATTTCGAAATCGGTTAAGTGGCGGTATTTCCATGGCTCCCAAATCTTGTGACGTAACACGGTACATTGATTTTGCTATGCAAGAAATTAAGAAGAAAAACCTTTTTGTTTCCGTATGCACGTCTATTAGAAATATTTTCTTACCTTCCAATCGAATTTTTATCTATCAAATTAATTTGAATCGATTACAAATTTTAGCGATTAATAATCGTTATTTTACGCAGCCGCAATTTTTTACATATAAATTACCATGGCTAATATAAGAGGAGAGTGCCTGGGTAAGGCATTCTGAAGTAATTAACTGTCAATGATTGAATTTTTTAAGATTTGGAAAAGAAAAACTGTTTTGACAAAAATTCTGCTTTAGCAGATGACACAAAACAAATTTTAAAAATATTTGAATTGAAATACTGCAATAAAATTGCATTAGAACTGGCATCGAATTGAACACCAAATAGTTATAAACTAGGTAAGACCATAGGCGTAGCATACACAACAGACTTGCTCTTAGATAGTGCAAAGAAAGAGGGAAAGAACGGACACACTCTACAGCACGAAGAAAGCATAACAACGCGAAACTTTGGGGGAGGTGTGTGGGGGTTGCCGATGCAGTGTTGGACTTGAGACATGTGCACTGTGATTAGCTATTTGCCGTTTCCCCACCCTGCACCACCCTAGCTTCCCCACCAGAAACTGAAAATGGCCGACCCTAATGAGAGTGCATTATATATATATATATACTAGCAGACCCGGTCGTGCGTTGCAACGATCTCAGTAAAAATGACAATTTAAGAATCCTATGAGTGATATGTTTTAAAAACAATTATGCCAGAAACCTACAATGAAGTGCGAAAAAAAGTCCAAAGATCATGGCAAACAGATAAATAAAATAATAATTTAAAAGCGTTTTAAAAAACGACATTAAAGGGCTAGGCTCTAAAATAAGTGCTACTTTGTACTCAAGCTATGTTTCTCAATATAGTGTAAAATTGCTTTGGAGAATTAAATTATTAACGTGCATTACAAAAACATTTGGGGCCGCCTACCCGAAGGAATGAACATAAAGAGTTCAGTTTCCTAGAGAAATTATTTATAGACTCTTGAATTTTTAAAAGACAAAAAAAAAAGACATTAAGAGCCCCAGGGCACATTCACGACAAGATATAAAGCTTAAAACGATCTCAGTAAAAATGACTATTTAAGAATTCAATGCGTGATCTGTTTTAAAAACTACTATGCCAAAAACCTACACGGAAGTGTGCAAAAAAGTCCAAGTTTCCCAGTAAATGGATAAATAAATAAATATATATATATATATATATATATAGCTTTGAAAAAAAAATAAAGAAAAAAAACGAAATTAAGGGGCC
>MUZC01004588.1:128866-179606 GCA_002072015.1 Radix auricularia | reverse complement strand
GAAATCAACAAAGTGTAAATATGGAAACTCTGTTCAGCAAAGTGTTTAACTAAATAAAATCCTGTCAAAGTGCATTAAAATGAAAATATTGAGTGACAACGTGTTTCAGTTAGAAATCACCTGTATAAGTGTGTTGATAATGAAAAGCCTTTTTTGGAAGAATCCAAACTGGCCACTCTGACAGACGATTGTATCAAAACACACGGCACTCTCGTCATTCTCCATGTTTAGATGGGCGCCATGTCACTACCTGGCAGAGGAGAAAACAAAGGTGGATATTATTGCTCTGGCGTCGACATAAAAAAAAAACACATTAAAAAACAAAAAATAAACCGCTAAAATTTTGCAAGAATTAAAAAAAAGTAGTTGCCAACCTCAAAGATAAAAACTAAATTTAAAAAAAAAACAGCAAACATAAAATAGCTTTTAAAAAAAAAAAAAAAAAAAAAGGTGACATACGTGTATTTTATAATTTTCTTTTTCTTTATCCAAGTATCTCTCACATAAGTAGAATTTTTAAATGCCTTTTTCTTTTCAGCATTTAACTTCTGAGAACGCTGGGGCTATAGGGACATAACATTTAATAATTTATTCGCGTGTTTTTTGTGTGTTTTTTTTTTAAATTTTATAAAGAGAGCAAGGGCTATTTAAGTTACCCCATCAACATTGGTTTCCATTGAGCCAGCCATGCATAAGATTAAATATCTTCTTGACTAAAAAAGTATTCCTAAAATATAACAAGGTTTTTGTGTGACTATTTGAAATCATTTGTGTATAAAAACATACGATTCTATTTTTTCACAGTCCTCTTCTCATGAAATAGCTAAAAAAATTACATTACATATTTTTCTCATGTTACTCCAAACATGGTATCCATTTAGCCACTGATTAAGCAACAATAAATATCATTAATTTGAATTTCGAACCTATTTCCTTTAAGGATAATGCACCAAAGGCGATCTGCTACGGATCAATGTTACTTTTTCCGTGATAATTCCACCCATTGTAACCTGCAATATTTCAAAGCACAGTTGCAATTTTTCTCTAAAAATTGAATTGTTTTACTTTCGGGAACTTGCATTTCAATTCAAGAGTCGACTGGAATGGTTAACGAAAACACTATTCAAATCAAGAATACCTTTATTTATACTTCATTGTATTTACACAGATTTAAAACACATTTTAAAAAAAATTCATTTCGTTTATAAAAATACTAAACATCTGCTTATTTTAGGCACAGTGCTTTTATTCACAAATTTTTGACAACGTTTATAAGACTTGCGATTAATTGTGTTAAAAAATTTACATGTACATATCATTTATCATTTTTAGGGTAAAAAAGTTAACATTATTAAAATATTTTCTTTTAAAACCCGTAAAAAACAAGTTTTTGACTATAAATCCTTTATATACGATACATAACTAATCTATAAGATGTTTATTATAGTACGCAGCGCAAGACAATCCGAAAATAAAAAATTCTAATTATGTCTCGTAAAATATCTTTAATAATGCGCACCGATCAAGCATATATATTTAACAAGTATTGTCAATATAATGCGCACCTTATTGCGCGACAGTAAAGGTTGATAAACACAATTCGCACAACGACATCCTGTCTCAAAAGCTAAACATGATACATAGAAGTAAATAAAATAATTTTAAAATTCAATAATTCAATTACAGTACATTCGATCGATCTGAAATATTGATACAACCATTTTTATCATCGGCACAAGTCTGCATGCAAAATTTCAGCTCACTAGCTTACGAGGAAGATCTAACGTTTTTTCGGCAAGCAAGCACGCAAGGGCTCAGACACCACAAGTAATATAAAGGATTTAAAAAGAAAGGGAATCTTTGGTTTTGTTCTCTTTTTTTTTAGAAGGAATTAACTTATGCTAGTATTTTAAAAATTTTAACACTTTTTTCACAACTCAAGTTTTAATGGTGTAAGAAAATATTGAGAACAGATTTTAAGAGGAAAGGGTCAATTCAAACGCTATGAAAATTGTTATGAAACTAGAAACAAATAGAGCAAATACTGCGTATCTTCTAGTTTCGGTAATCTAAAAACTGTGTTGTTTAATCTAAAAAGATGATCTTTCATATAGTCCGTTATTGGGAAATAAGAGTGCGCCACCAAAAGGGGTTGTCATTCCATAACGTGCAACACAGCCGTGATACCAATTTGTACGTCCAGCACATAATTGCAGCACCCATTGACATGAGAAGAGTTCTTGGCCTGAATTAATATCACAGTCTCACACCACCCTTGATCCATAATCTATTCTTTCAATGTTGACAGTGTGCATGCAATGAACGCTGGGCCCCCTTTGTTTACTTTACCGCGCCAAAAAAAAAAGTGTTGCCAATCAGAGGCTTGGTGGAAAAGGTAGAAAGAATGAAGTTGAAGAGCGATGTGGAACGATCTTAAAATTGTACGTGTTCAACTTCGTCATTGTAACCGCTTTTCCAGACGTGTTTTACAACAAGAACAACTGAAGTTATGAGCATTGAAGGGTTGGGAGAGCACGCTCACAAAGGTGAACCGCAACAAAGTGTACAACTTTCGTTCTCAACTTTTAAGAAACGAATGATTTACTTTGAATGAGCTGATTTAAGAAACGAATGATTTACTTTGAATGAGCTGATTTAAGAAACGAATGATTTACTTTGAATGAGCTCATTTAAGAAACGAATGATTTACTTTGAATGAGCTGATTTAAGTAACGAATGATTTAATTTGAATGAGCTGATTTAAGTAACGAAGGATTTACTTTGAATGGGCTGATTTAAGTAACGAGTGATTTACTTTGAATGAGCTGATTTAAGTAACGAATGATTTACTTTGAATGAGCTGATTTTAAGTATCTGAGATATTTATGATTGACTGCTTATTCCTACGATGCAGCAAACATGCCCCCTTAAAAATTTAAAGATAGCTCAATACATTCATTAATTGTATCCAGTTTTATTGTTTACTTTTTCTAAAAATTTCAACTGATGCAAATCTCTGGCTAACTGTAACCCCATGAAAGCCAATTTTCTTTTTAATAGGCAAGTATAAAACACGTGAACTCAACAAACATTTCTGGAACATTCGAAAACATTTTGGTTTAAATATTACGGTAAAACTTTACCAACACGGTCACTATTAACGTTCCGTTGACATAACAGGGGATGTCACTGCTAAAGAAAAGTCAGTTTAAATAATTTAAATGAAGTGTCGGGAGGGTGGGGAGGGAGATATATTTCTCCATAAATCTTAAGTTTACAAACGACGATACTATTTTTACCGTCTAGTACCCACATTTCACATTTTTAGCACGTTTGATACCTCCGAATAAAGTCAATATTTATCTGTAAAAAACACAATCATAAGGTATAAACATCCAAATCAATTCACTTATTGAAATATCAGGTAAAACGTAGTGAGTCGATATCAAACTGTATACCTATACCAAGGCAATTTACAAGCATTGTCCCCTGACATCTTGAGTCAGTATCACGAGCTCGACAAAAAGGGATTTTTTGATGATTAAACAAAGAATATTTATTTGGTAACATCGATGTTCTGTTTAAAAAAAAAAAAAATTCATATATCTATGTAGGTATGATTCCTTCCATTTATCAATCCATCCATCCATCAATCAATCCATCAATCGATCCATCCATTCACCCATACATTCATTGATCCATCCATACATCCACCCATCGTTCCATCCATATATCCATCCATCCCCCCATCCATCTCTCCATTCATCAATACATCCATCTATCCATCCATTCATCCACCCATCTACCCACAAACGACCCGACCGTCAGACCATTTGTCTTTCTTTCTTCTTGTTTTATATTATAACTGTTTTAATCAATCATTTTATTTTACAGTTTCTCATGATTTTCTCCATCGATCAGACAGAATCCAGCTATTAAATAAATTAAACAACGTTTTTCTGAATAATACTAAGTCTCTTCAAACCAAATCTCTGTAGAATGGGCCCCAAAACACTGTATAGTTTCGCCGATCTTTTCATTTTATCTGATGTCACCCGTTATTTTCTAGATCTTGAAAAAATTTCAACCAGATTAAAAGCCAGACGAAAACAGATTCATGGGAATGGTCTGAACGATCCCTGTCACCCAAGGTCGAGTATTGACCGGCTTCTCCGTAAACCAGTTGGCGAAATGAATAAATTCCTAGTGACGCATAAGTGGAAGTAATTTACCTGTGAAGTTTGATGTTTTGGCGGGGCTCTTAGGAATCTTTTGAGAAATAAATGTAAAGACTTACTGGGATTGTGGGACAGGAAAGGTAGGTAGATGTGGTTTATTTCCTAAAACTGGGGTTATAATGCGTGGAAATATGTCTAAATACTAAAAAAATCTTCAGAAAAAAAAATCCTGAACCGATGTTAACGGAAGAAAACAAACAGACGAAAATAGCGCTAATTTTTATTGACTATTGCGAAGTTGCTAAATCTAAAATCTGAATAATTTTTGTATGCAGCTGAAACATAAGTTAATGCTTTGCATCTTTTTTTAAAAATATATTTTAAATTACCTATCTATTTGAAAACCACTGAAGTGTATTTTAGAAAATCGTAAACCGGATTTCAAGTAACTATTTTTGACGGCTGGCTTTTTTATTTTTCTTTCAGTGGTTATCATATAGTTTCAAATGAAAACTTAATTTTAATTAATACTTAGTAAAAACATCTATTTTCAAAGTCGATACAAGGTCTACTTCAAAAAGCTTACTTCAAAAAGACAACTCCAAGAAGTCTACGTAAAAATTTACGTCAAAATATCTTCTAAAAAAAGTCTACGCCAAAAATTCTACTTCAAATAGCTTACTTCCAATAGTCTACTTCAAAATTTACGGAACAACCGTATTCTTAGACCGAGGCAAATAATAGACTAAAACCTATCAACAGAAACAGTCTGCCAGCGCTGGGTGCACTTAACACCCTCCTGTAGTTGACCTTTTCATTGTCGGTGGTTTATTCCAGATTTGGCCGTTTTATGACTGCCAATTTGTCTCCAGCCCGAACAATCTTTCCTTTTTTAGTCTTAATAATTTTAAATGAGTTGCCAAATATTAAACTAGAATCTGTCCCATGTCCTCAGATGACGCTAACAAATTTATCGTCTTCCCTCGAAGAACTCTACACGCGCCTTGGGCCAGATTGCTTGCGTCAATTCAGTTAGGTGGGGTGTTTTATAAAGGACTGTGTGTGTGATTGTGAGTTAGGTGGGGTGTTTTATAAAAGACTGGGTGTGTGATTGTGAGTCAGGTGGGGTGTTTTATAAAGGACTGGGTGTATGATTGTGAGTTAGGTGGGGTGTTTTATAAAGGACTTGGTGTATGATTGTGAGTTAGGTGGGTTTTTTTTATAAAGGACTGGGTATGTGATTGTCAGTTAGGTGGGGTGTTTTTATAGAGGACTGCGCGTGTGCTTGTGAGTTAGGTGATTCAAAAACATACACATTTTTAAATACGATATTTTTATTACAATGGGATCGTTTCCTTGAAGAAGTTTTTGAATAAGGTACAGAGCTAAGTCATTTTGATATTTTTATCTTTTCTACAATAAATAAATTGGTCTTCAAAAGTTGCCCAATAAAATTCAATTTATTCATTTTGATATGTATAAAACAAAATCATTAATAATATAAGAATATTTACCTTTAAAATGTAAAATTTTAGCAGATATAATAATTTGTTGCATTAATTAATAGAAAGGCTATATGTTTTTTTAAGTCTAAAAAAGATTTTTCCCTTTATTTCTTGATCTGTGGTAAAAACTTATGTAAATTTGCATTTTTAGGGAAAATGGTAAGCTATTCCTAACTTAAGGCAGCGGCGCAGCGTGGGTATGTGCTGCTCGGGGCAGAACCAAAATTTGCCGCTCCTACCCCGAAAATATGTTAACGCTATAATGTAGATATAGTTTGTTTAGAAAGTAATCTAATAATTTCTTTAATAAAATTGAACATTTCTGGTTTTCACGATGACGCAATCTTTCGTGTATCAATGTTTTCAGTCTTGCCATGCTGAATAGCCGAAATTGAAATAGCAATAGAGTCTAGATTAAACAATTTTGGCGTAGATTTATATATAATCTTTATTGATCGTAATTAATTTTTCATTTACTTAATTTTTAAAAAAGCTTATCTAAAACCGTGCATTAATTAATACAAAAATAAGAAATGTTAAAATTAATTATATTATTTTATTGAAGGTAACTTCGAGCCTAAATGTCTTATCAAACTTAAATAAATCAACTGAACTTGAAATCATTATTTTAAAATTTTTTTTTAACCCGTAGGTTTAAGTAATCTTTGCTTGACAATGTCAATTGAATAATCTAATTTGCCAATGTCATTTGAATTTTCTAATTTAAAGGCAACATTTCGAAGTCCAGCAGATTGCCTGGTGTACGAAAATTGTACTGTTTTCTAAATTCTACATACCTGCCCAAATCTCACATGAATTTCTACAGTAATCTCATCTAATAAATAATATAACTTTCTTCTCAACTGTTTTCTAAATAACATTTATACATATTTGGAATCACCAAAAACATATTCTCTCGAACTCGTACTTTGAGTTCAAAATTCTATTAACAGGATGAGGTCTCTACGTAAAATGTTATCAAAGGTCAAAGCGTCCTTTAAGTATTCCATTAATTTCTATGTGAGCATCTTCTGCTTAGGGTTTTTCTTGCACTATACATTTGTAACAAAATCTCGGGTATCTTTACAACAGTTTCGAAAATAAAATGATTTCATTGTGACTTGAGGAGTTCCTGCGTCTGTTGGTATGAATATGAGCGTGGAAGTGCTGCATCGTACTTGAAAGAAAAATGCATTGGTTCGGAATATCGTCTTTATTTGCTACAGTATTGCAGTCTCTGTGACAGAAAAAAAAAAACACACACACACAGGGGCCATCCATAAGTGACTTCACGCACCTGGGAGAAGGGGTCCCCATATCATAGACGATGTCAAAACACACTATTTTAACTCAAAGTTCCACTTAAATATTTGATTCCTTACTATTTATTTCTTGACGTTTAACATGGATTCACGCGTGTTACGATATAAGAGCGCAGCCTTAAACTAAATACATACTAAAATGACAATTAAGTTATCTGAAACATGCTCTTGTTCAAATAAAAAATACCGCTTTCAAGGAGTGGCAGCTTTGTGATGTCGTAGTGGTGGGGAGTCTACGTTTTTGTGACTAAATGTGACGAGGGGGGAAGGGGGGTAAAAAATCAAATAAAATAGCGTGAAGTCATTATGGCCGACCCCACATTTAATTTAGCCAGAAGTTAATGTAAAACATTTTAACAAAAACATCCTGCCACTTAATATTTTTTTTATTAAACAACTTTTCGTCGTTCTTTGATTATCCGATTTTTTATCCATTACAATTTTTAAAAAAACTTTGCAAATTTTAAGCACTTGTTCATGTGTGGCTACGTTTGGATATATGCCGGCAATGTTTTTGTGTTTTTTTTAGTCCCATAACCTCTTTTCGAGGTTGTAGGGGATTCTAATGTTTCCACTAGAACATTCTCGGGCTTAATAGACACTGGCGGCGCCCATCCCTCTCCAGATCAGCGGAGGACTTTCTTAGCGTTAGTCATTTCTCAACATTATTTATAGTGGCTTTTCGTGGGCTCGATCCCACGCCCCTCAGCTTGTGAGGCGAGCACACTATTGACCACATTTTAATTTCATTAAATAAGCTTTGGTAGAGTAAACCATGTAAGTACGCCAACATTTTTTTCCAGTACTTTAATTAAACTTGAATCAATTATAATATACTAGAACTATATTCGTACATTAATTCAGGCCTACGTTTTCCAATTCAGTAGCAGTCATTTCACGTATAAAATATATTTTCTTTATTTCTTTGAATTTTTTTCTTTATCTCTGTCTCCGTTTTGTTTTATTACACTTTATTGTAACGCTTTTCATTTTTGAAGCTTCTTAAACAGGAATTAGCCACCCACCGCCCCACCCCTTTACACACAATGTGCCGCTCCGAGCTTTTGATTGGCTCATTATTTATGTACCGTTAGTTTTGCTTTTACAAAAAGAGCTGCAGTCAAATTTTAAGAATCATTTAAGCTACTACTACTTGAGTGTTACATTATCATACTACTTAAGTACTTTTCAGTTTAGCATTACAATTAGGAGTTTGAAGTTTTGACGGCTGAAAAGTGCACATGCCTTAGGATTGTTTCTTTATTTCTGTTATTAATTTCTTATTTGGTTTTTATTATATTTTAATAGAAAGCTCGACTTTCTTTTACATTTTTCCTAGAAACTAATTATTAACGACCATGCATTTGCCAACAGTGAAACAAAAATACGTCTCACTAGAGTCTGGGATCATTCGAAACAAGACAATGTGGCATTGATTGTGGCATGTTAAGTTTCTTGTAAATATTGTTCTTTTAGATGGCGCGCTATCTCAAAGAATCCTTTAATTCAGCCTGAAATGGATCTGAAATACCTTTTCTAAGCTGACATTTAGAAGACAGTAAGAATGGTGACAGCAGCGCAAATTCCTACTTCATCACTATTCAGGATTGACTGTTAACATTCATAGCCAATTTATCGATTGGGAAAAAAATCAACGGAACAAATTATTCGTTCACACCAGACAGAATATAGTTAGGATAGAAAGAACTTTTTAAAAAAAGAGAAAAGTAAACATTTAGTAGGAATGGTCAAATGAATAATCGAATTTCTGAGAATAGAGAATAAAATTGTGTTTTAAAAGCGACGGCCATTGAGTAATCTCGTTTGGCCCGTGTGTCTTGTGCTTTTAAGGGACACCGTGTTTATTGATTTTAGAAGGCCACTGTGGGGAGAAAATCAAATTGAAACTTGGGACCTGGGTGTGTTTGCACGTGGATGGATGGGGGTATGCGTGGGTCTGTTGCCTTTTATGGTCTGTGCCCCTCTTTGCGATTCTACGAGTGTGTATAAAGGCGCATGTTTATTAGTTTCAAAGTAATGACCCCGCTAAAAATTAAGCTTAGCTATACTATGATTATACATTTAGTATATTTAATATTTGGATTTTAGGTCAGGTTTTTTTTTTATTCATGAAAAGAAAGTATAAGAGATACATGTTGGGCTTTTAAAAGGATAATGAGTGAAGTTGTATGTGTTTATTAAGGTTAACATTTACATTAAGTTTTGTTTTAATTGTTCCACAATAAAGGTTGTCTTCGACAATGATTACCAGATGGTAAATATTGCTGTAACAAGTAAACAATTTCCCAGTTCAAAGGATCAGGTTTCATATTTAACTTTCATTTTACATCAAGACAGCTTCGTAAAATACTTCTTTAGATACTCCTTTATTAGCATGAGCATTACTTCTTTCAGAAAACTAACACATACAACCACAAATGCATTAAAACGCTGTGATCATGACCAGAGGCGTAACTAGGATTGATGTCACCCGGGGCGGTAGCTCATGGTATTACCCCCTCACGACTTAAACCATAGTTCTCCTCAAGTTTTCCAGTGCCAAATAACGAGAACATTCAGATTTTTTCATTTTCGTCTCACCCCCTGATTGTGTCACCCGATGCGGCCCGCCCCCAACGCATTCGCTTAGTTACGCCACTGATCATGACAGTCCCCATGTGTACTTCAGGACGTTGAACATCTTATACTTGTCAACAGCTCAGCAAATTGTTTAGGATAAATATGTTGTGATTTATTTATATATATTATATTTATCCTTGTTTAAATATTATTTATTACAATGGCATTGTTGGATTTAAACAATAACTAAAGGACGTTATAAATACCTGATGAAAATAAACACAATAGCTTACATAATTATAATATGGATTTAACAGTTGTTCGAAAGTACCACATACTCTTTACACTAGGAGATTCATACATTGACATCTCTTTAGTTCAGGTATTAAGATACTTCATTGCTTTTGTTTCCACGGACAGTCAAAACATAAAACCAAATTAAAACATTAGATATCTACACTGCACAATCTACTCCTGCGTTATAGATACTCTACAAATTACAGACAAGCTACTTGTAATAAAATATTAAACATTTATAATGCGCCGAATCTGTGTGGAGGGAAATGATTTTTATCACGAACCCCATTACCCTACACCCACACAGACCTCCATGGCAACGCTGTAGAGTGTTATGTGCCGCATAAAATGAAGTATTTAATTTCTAAAATGCGCTGGAGTGGGTGACATGTAATACCAGGAATGCGTGTGCTGATGTGAACAGAAAATCGGCGGGTGTTTTTTTTTTTGCTCTTGTTTCTCGGCGCTGTTTATCTGTGGCCCGTACAAAACAAAGTGTCGAGATAACTCTAACGAGCTGGAAAGGTTACTGTAACGGATTCGGCTTGCGGGCGTAGGGTAGAATTCTTCATTTGTCTACTGGAATGCAAGAAGACGGCTGTTCTCTCGCCCATGAGACGATTGTTGACCGTTTGTCTAGTTACAATTTCCTCACAACCAAATCCGGCCATCGTCTTCTACCACAGAAATGTGATCACTTGATCCCACCCGTGAACTTCACGATGATGATATTTGCAGTCGCGTATCTAGGGGGTACGGGGAGTGAGGACGAGAATGGTTGACACCATTTCGGGGACGGGAATAATTGACATTTTAAAACTGAGATATTGACAGATTCTGATATTCGTATTTAAATCACTTATGTTAACTTCACCGTCTTGTCTGTCTGTCGTCGTCCCGCCATCGGAAAGACAACATTAAACAAGATAAGCAACTCGTAAAAACAATGTCTTTGACTTTGAATCTCTTATGTAAGACACATAACTAAAATTACTGATTACTTTCAATATAATATGCGACGCGTGACAGACCCCTGTGACTTTGAGGGCTGGTGTGAACATCCAATGACACGTGGAGGTTAACTATAGCATACGGCTACACATGCTACATAGAGGTACATAGAGATAAAAAAATATATTAATTAGATTACGATAATTTCGATCGATCTGAAATTTTGAAACAATGCATTGCTAGATGACACAAGTCTATGGGCAAACTCCCAGCTTGATAAGATCATAGGAATGAGGTGATTTTTTTTTACTTTTTTTTCAGCGCGCGGGACAGTGACAAGACAGTGAAGTTAATCTATCGGATTTAAAATGTGTGTCCCACTTCCCGGGATCCTTTCAAGCTGAAATTTTGCACAAAGACTTTTGTCATCTAATCTAACAATACATTCTATCAAAATTTCTAATCAATCAAATGTACGGTAATGTCATACGTATTTTTGAGTTTATCTATATGTATCTCTATCTAGCATGTAAAAGTTTAAGCTAGTCTGTCAAGCGGTGCCTATTACATTGAACATAATCAAAACTTTATTTTATGTCTCAATTATAAGGGTTTAATAGTAAAAAAAAAAACCTTTATTTTTACGGGTTGAATAATTTTAGTCTTCATTTTCTGTGCTAAAATACCACTTATTTCCACCAGTATAGTTTCGCTAAAATTAGGACTGTTAACGATTAATTAAAATTTAATCTTTACATTTTAGAAAATTAACGATGAATTTATCGTTAATTTCGATTAAAGCCAAAAATTTTTAATTTATGATGTCATAAGTAACACTTGTTAAACGTTGTTGTTGAAAATCTAAATATCCCTGGAATGTTTCCTTCATATGTCATATTTTAAACAAATACGCAAAAAGACAAGTGTTTTTACATTTTTTGGTTCAAGTGATGAACGGGTCTAATTGACTATATAACCAGCCAAGCTGAACAATCATTTACATGGTACTGAGGTAACTGGTATGTACAAAATGGTCTTGGCAAGGAATGACATTATCGGATATCGGTGTTCATAAATGTTCCACCCTTGTAGAGGGTTAATGAATTAAGGAACTTTCATCTCCATTTTGTAATGCAGTAATTCATCAGAAGACCTGTCTTCATTTTCTGTCTCTGAGTCAGACTCAATTAATGCGATACGCCTTTCATTTGGTTTGATAAGTACGCGAAGAACTTTATCAACATTTATCAGTCAATAGTTTAAATCCAAAATGTTCGTGTAATCGTCTGGAAATTTATTATTTATCGATTTGCTTGTTCTGTGGAGAAAATTGGAATGTGCAGCAAGAAGTTACACATAAGATTTTTATCTTACGGGATTGTGCAAGTGTATAGTTAACGGCTTACAGAGTGATAGACGAATGCCTTTCTTAAGGATACGTGGCATCTCTTTATTAAAGAATATTGTCGGGAATTTAGGGCGGACGACCTAATAGGCCGGTCTGGCGGGTAACTTTTTTGGCGCCACGGTACCTGGCGAGTAGTCCAGGGGGGCAGAGGTGAAAATGTGACGTTCGGGTGTTATCTCGGTTGGACTGGTCAGGCAGACAGTGGGAAGTTAGATGAAATAAGAGCCGACGAGAGTTGGCGATTACAGCAAGTGACCATGGCGGGTTACGTCAACCACCCCACCCCGTCTTATCTAGGTACAGGTACAATTGATTGACATTTTGACTTTCGGACGGTGGGAGCTGGGGGTGGAGTCTGGGGGCGGAGCCTGAAGGTATTTAAGGGACACTCTGACACACACACTGACGGAGGGAGATAGTGATAGGGACCGAGTGAGAGATGTAACCGTAGTTAGAATAAAGATAGTTAACG
The DNA here is from genome assembly GCA_002072015.1 of Radix auricularia. NCBI lineage: Eukaryota > Metazoa > Mollusca > Gastropoda > Lymnaeidae > Radix > Radix auricularia. The sequence continues at coordinate 166,893 of MUZC01004588.1, read as the reverse complement.
AAGTTAAGGAAAATAAACATAATTTATCAGTGCATTCTGTCATGGACTTCAGTGTTTGGATAGTAATAAACCAAGTGTGTAAAGATTAGAGAAATAGAGTGAAAGCACATAGACAATTAACCGAAGAACAACATAGGAAAATCACAATATATTCTATTATCGGCCAATAATTTGTAAGAGATGGGTCAATTAATCTTTAAAAATAGTTTCATTGTTTATTTTTTTACGATTAATCGAGATTAATCTTTAAATTCCGCAGCACTAAATATGTTTAAAATAAAGAACAATCATTTTTGTTACTCATTGATGGGTTATAGCGTTTGTCATTTCTAAAACTGGAATTTCTCATAGCTCAATGAGTAATTTTCTAACTTTAAATTACATTTTAGAAGAAAAATTTTTCAAAACATAAATCACTATGTTCTCTAAATTGTTAGCTTACTAAAGTAACAAAACCTTTTTTCCCCCTTTTTCAAGTCAAATAAGCTGTCTCAAATTACCGAAGAATTTTAAAAAATAGACGATAGATACATCTTCCTCAATATACATACATTTACATATTGACTCGGATCTTCGATTAAATTTTTGCAATTTTTTCTTTAAAAAAAGATATAAGTAGCCCCAATTTTTCTATAATTAGACCTGCGGTTAATGATGAAAAAGCCTATACGAAATCTGCATGAATTTCAAACATTATAGTTTACAGAAATGGATTTTAAATGTGACACTACTGACACCAATATTCTTACATCTTTTTATTTTAAAGGAAGGCTATTGCTGCTCAATTATCTGGAGAGGGGGGTAGGAGGGGAATGAATTACCATTTTAAATATTCTGTATATTTTTTACATCTCAATAATTGCTCTCGACTGGAGGATTGAAATCCAAACACATAAAGTAATACACTTGTAGCCAAGTGGAGGCTTCAATTTATGCATGTAGATACTGAACGAACTAAATAAATGTAAGGATTACAGCAGTACAGTTTATAGTAAACAAAAAAGAAACCCACTTTTCTTTATCGTCACAGCGCTAAGTGTCTCTCTATTTCGTCACTTAGTTTTCTTCTGTATAGGGTTCTTCATTTCTAAAACCGGAAAACGTCATAGCTCGTAATGTTCTTTTTTATAGATTACATTTTAGCGGAACAAAGTTTTGAGGCATAATTACAGTCAAATCACAATGTTCTCAAAATTGTTAGCTTAGTAAAATTAACAAATTGTTTTTAGCGCATTTTCGAGAAGTCGAATGCGCTATTGCACCCGTTTTGTCCGTCTGTCATCACCCTAGATCTCAGCAACCATAAGTCCTAGACCCATGATGTATATATGTTTTTTGTATGTCCTGACCTGCCATTTGTGCATCAACACTCAGTTACTCGATCCGTTAAAAAACCCCGTTAAAACTACCAAAAAAACATTGCGAATCGAGAGATAACACTGGCGCAGGCAACGGCCGCCATTGCCGGAAGTCGAATACATCGTTTTTCAAGCATTGAAGAGTTAAAGTTATTGGTTAGTGGTGCGAAAGCGTGCAAAAGAATTAGTTTTTTTGTTGTTGACGTCATTAGAATATGTGTAAAAGTTTAGAGAGTTTTACGTCATCATTTGTGGTGACTTCAATCAAGATCTTAGCGGCCCAGGGGCAGAAATTGAAAACTTTTTCGAAACAAGCTTCAACATTCAACTACTTTCAACAAGATTAGCTGATTACAATTTAGAATGTTTCATTTACGAGTCCTATTTCAGTGACCACAAACCACTTGTAGTTAGATTAAAGAGAAAATAAAAAATTTTAAAATGTAAAGAAATGACTTTTAAATAATTTTTTTTCAGGTATATTCATTACACAAGAAAATTCATAAAAATATGTCAAAAATCTAAACACAATTACTGATAACTACATAATGATGATATCTAACATAAGTACTGATACATAATACGAAAATGCGCTAACACGTCCTGAGTCCAAAAAGGGACCAGCCTTAACTTGATTTTTTTATTTTGCAAGTCCAATAAGCTGTCTTAAATTAAACGAGGAATAAACAAATAAGCTGATTAGATATGCATTCTCAATATACCTACATTCACGCATTGACTCGAATCTTTTATTATTTTTTTTATGAATTTGTCCTTACAAAAGATAAATTTAGATATAATATTTCTATTAATAGATTTCCGCCATATTATGAACATCCCTATAGTGCAACGGTGGCCACACCATGGCTCACGAGCCACATGCGGCTCTCCTTTGTTCACATTGCGGCTCAAGTACAATTATCTTATCTGTCCAAACAGAGGATTATTGCGTCCTAAACTTATCTGTGGTTTGTTTCTAGTCCTGTAACTGTGTTCCTATTTAGGGATTTAAATTATGAGAAAGTGTTGGTTTTCGTGACTTATTCAGGCAACCCATTCCACGCTGGACGGGAAGAACGAGACTTTGTATGTGTTTGTTATTGCGTACGGAGTAAGAAAGGTGTTTTTATCTATATGTCTATCTGAGGGTTGTAATAAGTTATCATATATTTATGAAAGATATGTTACACGTATTAGATCTACTAGTATATTTCCAAGACAGGTTTAATCACCCATCGTGCTTCAATGCCGCTCTCGAAAAATTTGTTTGTATTTTACAATGGCTTCCGGAACTAAGAGTCTGGCCAGCACTGATATATTAAACCGCAATGCGGTACACATAGTGAGGCGCGGGTGTGCACACTACTACACACTATATTTTATCATTGTATAACTTCAGATTTTATTACCCTAAATTGTCTTTTTAAATTATTTATTTATATTAAGTTTCTTTTTAAATTTCGCATGGACTTGAGCCGACCGGCACCCGGTTAGAAGGCACGTAATTTGCTCATGTGAGCACTACATCAATGTTTTAACTGAGGTAATGTTACTAGTTGTAAAATAGATGTACTCATAGCTTTTCAACCGAAAGGTTATCGATGAAAGACCAAGTGACTCCAAGTTACGTTTCTTAAATATGCAAAGACATTTTAAAAGCTATGATGTTTTATCATCAATGTCGAGCATGCGTGCCAACTTCCGGCTCTCAAACTTACCAGCCAGAATGTTTCGTACACGACATTCCTGGCCGATAGGTTGGCGAGTTTAATTAAAATTGGGGGGGGGGGGGAGAGATTGAGCCAATTTGTATTAAAAAAAATATTTTTAATTTAAAAAAAAAAAAGATTTTCAATTCCACGTTATCACTCAAACAATGAGGGGAAACGACTGAATAATTTATCAACAAAGAGCTATGAGTTTACTTTTGTGACTTACTAATGTAATTTAAGCACTTTTTTCTTGAACAATAGGCAAGCGTATGATACACTTGTAGTTACTAGCCTAATGGAGGGGCACATGATCGTAATCATAGAGTCAGGGCATTTTAATGGGTGCAATGAAAACCGTGAGGCACAACCCTTCCTAAAAAAAGAAGTGCAGAAAATGTGTTGTTCTGGACAGTTCGATAGTATTTTCGGGAAAATTTTGTCGCTAAAAAAAAAAAAGAACTGGCCCTGGTAGTCGATCAAAATTTGATCCGCGCGTAGACCAAAATTGTCTGGGAACTATATTTATTACAAATGACATCATGTTGCTTACACACAAATAAACATGCCAATGAATAGCTCGTCTTTCCCACGAATGCTCACTGATTCTTACCCACATTAATATCATTTTATAGACGCAAAATAAAAGATGAAGCAAAAAAAAAGTAATTTTTATCTCTTTACTAGTGTTTTCAATTAACCTCTTAAAAAAAGCAATCGTAGATTTTCGCAGCTTAGCAATCCCGAAACATACAATAGACTTTAAATCTATATTCATTGTTGCTTTCAAGTTAAAGTCTATATACCTAAATCTATATGTATCTTCATGATAGTGATGAAGGTAAAAACACTAAAGGGATGCATTGAAGCGTCCGCTAGCATTTGTTGACTTAGACCAGGGGTCTCCAAACTTTTCTGCCAAAGGGCCACATTAACTGTCAAACAGCAGTTTGGAGGCCGACTACTAGCCCCCACTACTAAATTTTTGGGTAAACTACAGGTAAAAGCAGTATTTTTTTTAAAGATTAAAAGGTCTCCAGGGGCCGGATGAGAGGTCTTCGCGGGCAGCATCTAGCCCATGGGCCGTAGTTTGGAGACCCCTGACTTAGATTTTTTTTTAAAACATCCTTTAAACATCTTTTTAAGCGATTGCGTCATCAAATTCTGCATCCGTAATTTTCTTTATAAATATTTCTCTTTTTTTGTTGGCACAACTACTTTGGTGTCCTACTTTCACTTAATACCAGTGGTTATCTAATCTCACGATCGGCCCGCTCAAATAGATCACACGTCTAATGACACGCTTGAAGGAGGAGAGAGCAGAGGGGATGGGGTAGGAGGAGACGGAAACCCACTCTTTTCACACCCCGTTAGCCATCAGAAATCGTCGGCTCCTTCCAGAGCCCTCTCATCACGGCGCCCTATGACCTGAGGCTTCATTTCGATTAGCTCGTGTTGTCTTGACCGGGCGCCCTCACTATCAGCTGTGACCAACAGGCTATTATCTTTTGGTAGTTCCGTGGACAGCTGGCCCGGAAGTTGAGATGTTGGTGTGCTGCTTAAAGTTACGAATGAAACGCAACAGACATCCCCAGCGATTACTTTTTAAGTAGTTTGTCTCTGGGCACTGGACATTCGCTTTGTCATTTCTAAAACTGGAAAACATTATAGCTCAAAGAGTAATGTTCTAGTTTTAGATTGAATTTTAGCGGAACAATGTTTTTAATACTAAATACAGTCGAATCACTATGTTCACAAAATTTTAAGCATAGTAAAATTACGAAACTGTTTTTCCTTTTTCAAGTCCAATAAGCTGTTTTAAATTAACGAAGATTTAACAAATAGCTCATAATATACATCCTCAATATATCTACATTTATGTGTTGACTTCCTATCTTTTAGTAAATTTTAATGAAACTTGTCCTTTAAAAGAAATTTATAGCCCCAATATTTCTATCAATAGAATTTGCCATATTATGACAAGGCCTATTGAAACATTTTATCACACACAAACGCATATATATGTATATGTAATATATATATATATATATATATATATAACTTTCTCAAACTGCTGTTAGTGAAATTTAAAAGAAATGTTGATTGCAATAATTAGTTCAAAACTAGTTTAAATACAATTGATTTAAAGTGATTCTTCTCTAAGTATTTAAAAACTTTTTTCCCCATCTTTTTACAAATTTTAACATCATTTTAAAAATATGATTTCCTGAAATTAAAATGCGACAAAGATGCTTGCTAAATTGTGTAAATCCTTTTACAATTCTTCAGATAAATTTTTAGTCGCAAAATACCATTGACCGCAATAAGTGATCGTTTAGATTTGTAAACTATCTCACGTCTCTACATCATTTTAATCTATCAATTTTTATTTATTTTTTAAAATTATGAACGTTATTTTTTGGCTGTCTTTTTTTTATATTATTTCTCTCTCTTTGTCTCCGTGTTACGCTCTAGTGTGGATGATAGCATCTCGTCGTGCCCGGCAAAACTCGGGACAAACCTTGGGGTGATAGAGCCGCTAGATTGAAAGCGTCTGATCAATACACGGACACGAGATGTAAAGAGAGCAATTGGTTCATTTAGATCATGGCCTCTCCTGGTATCTATGGACCATCGAGGGTGAAGATGTGGATAGTCTGACGAGATAGCAAACAGTAGAGCCAATTATAAGTCTGCAGAAATGTGTGTGGGTGTGCGGCACGGAAGTGTGAGGGAAGAGTGTTATTGGGAATAACAAGTCATTTGGTGCTACTCTAATAACAATAAGACACTCGACCAAAGAAGTTTTCCTTCTTCCTCGCCACAGTGTATTGACTTGAAAAGATAAAAGTTACCGTCTATTCGCCTGTGTTATGTACGAATGATTTTATGTTGTGAACTTTGAAAAGTTGATTTTTGAGCAGGAGAATATTGATCTAAACACTAGGTATACTATTGCTTGAAAGAATATTACCATAAAAAGGTGGGAGTAAATAATAAAGTTTAAGAAAAAAAACTTAATTATTGATTATTTTCTTAGCCCATTCAGTCTAAGACCTCCTTAAAATTGTATCTTCACCAATATATGATTCGCTGTTCCTTAGGGGCACTATAATACTTTCAGCAAAATTGTGATAATGCTATTCAATATTTTTAACGATACTTTTAATGTAAGATTCATTTTTTATATTTAAAAAAATATGCTATGAATGGAATAATCTATCGTTATGTTGCTTAAGCAATAATATGAAAACATTCGTTGTGAAATAAGAGTTAAACATATCTCCTTGTCCAACAACTGAGCCATGCAGGCAAGACTGTTAAATCAATGTCATGCAAACGTTAGTAAAAAAAATAATGTAATTTTCCAGGACAATATACTGATACTGTTGCACTCGGGCATGGAAGCCTGTCGACTGTATTATGGTTTTAGCCCCTAGGGGGAGAGAGAGGTGACATATTACAAATATCTCCAGCGACCACTTGCCAAAAAGAATTTTCAGTGTTGAGCTCCAGTAAGGAAGGGATCAGCTGGTGGTCAGATTTAACTATTTAAATGTAAACTAAAGTTTCAAGAAAAGTTTTGATTGCCAAATCTTGATATTAGAATGAGACAAATTTAAATTTTTAAATAATAAAAAAAAAATATTAAAATCCAGCGAAACGTAAGTATAAACAATGAAACTTTAAAGGGAAAACAAAATAATAAAGAACAATCCACAAGCATGTGCGACTTAAAAATTCAATAGTTTGTCAGTCAACTAATCTAGCAATAAGATTCAATGAAACTAAGCGATGGAGAAGAAAATCTTGCAGAATGACCAGAGATGTCCTATCCGGAGTGCAAAAATGGATGAAGGTCAAAGACAGCGGCCTAGTCGTATTAGGAACCTTTGGTCATTATGGCAAAGCCAATTTTCATTCAACGTTACCTCGACCTACATTTAGGGTACTTCAAACTGGCGATACAGACGTCCAACGCAGAGATCAATAGGTGGGGGACGTCTAGAGTTATTCCGAGAAATGTGCCCCGCTCATTTTTGTTCCTGAGTTTAAAAAGGTCATTTGTAATAAAGGGAAAGTAATTTAAGGAATTGCCTAGAGAGAGGAGGTGGATTACTATTTGAGAGTAACAGTAGATGGGTGGGTGACTGTTGTTGATTATATGGATGAGTAACAAGACTGAGTCAGTACTGAAATCCTGAAAGTAAATGGTTTTTTTTAAACGTTTCAAGTTATAAGTTATTGAACTTGAACTCTATAATGTCACAAACAAATGTAGAAATCTTAAACTAAATATTACAATTAATTGTTCATCTTTTGTGCCACTCATTTGTCATAGAAGTAGTATTTGAAATGTTGTATGATTCTTAGATAATTGATTTAAGATTTGCGCTCATATATATATATATATATGTTTAAAAAGTAAAACAATTCATCACGTTAGTCATATTCTTTTCGAGTAAGAAGATAAATATTTTAACTGATCTTACGCCACATTGCAAGTATAATGTGTATTACATCCAATAATATTAAAATTGTTCAAAGATAATTAACAATTTGAAGGGAAAAAACTACTTAATGTATAAATTAAGACAAAAGATTAAATACACTATCTCTTGCATGAAACTTATTTAATAAATCAATTTCATTATGTATTCAATCATACCAACTATGCACTTTCATATATTTTTTAAAGATAAAAATTAGCTATTTAGATATTTTTTTAAAAAAACCAACAAATTTTATGTTCTTTAACAATCAACAATATTAACTATAGTCTAAATATACTTGAAGTGAGATAAAACGGAAACCAGTAATTTACGCTTTCTCAGAAAGATAAAAACTGAAATGAGTTACAAAATCGACACGAAGGTAGTTACATTTCTATGCTGTTTAATCTCGTTTGTGTGTTTATCACTGTAACTAGCCTCTATAGCTTTACACTACCGTAATTTTTTTATCTACCTACACGAATCGACTTCTATTAGCTCCACTCTCCATATCTGCCCAAAGGAGTTCTTATTTCAAATTTCATATACAAAATCATTCACGTCAGAATAGTTAGCGGTAAAATACTCCGGAAAAAACAAATGACAAGGAAATACAGTACAAAGCTCAAGAGACCGGCTCGCAAACAAGCAGCTCCGCTTTAATTGAAATAGACCCTAACGATACTAACAAATTGAGTGTGAGAAACGAGTCAGGTCAGGTCTCCGGGGGGCGGTGCCCGGTCTCATTGTCCGGTTTCAGTGTCCGTTGCTCAAGACAAGGTTTGCAATGTTTCGACTACAAACATGAAACTATTATCTGGTATCAGTTGGGAACGAAAGGTAGTTTCTTCTTTTTTCTGCGTCATATGTTTGGGAGATTGCATACTTTAATACGAGCAACAAGGCCCGCCCAAGGACGTTTCACCATCGTTTTGGTGGCATGTTGTACCTCCCCTCCAACAGCCGTCTCGACAGGCCATAAATGTACATTACGTCAAAAATAATATTCATTATAGTTATAATAAATAGCCCGTAAAAACAAAGTGTTTGTCTATAAATCACAACGCATACCGCTCAAAATAAAGTCTTGGGAAAAAATACAGCACACAAAATAAATCGCTTTGACCATCCGCGTAAATTTGTTCAATATGTAAATGAGATTTAATTTTTCTGAATGGCTGTGGGAGTCTGTGCGAGTTTGAGGGACCCATCGCTATCGATGACCTTGGACCGGACAGAAAATTGCCTTTTATTATATAGATAGCTTTTAAGAGCACGTTTACAGAGTATAGGGCATAGGGTTTGCCATTGCTCAGACTAAACTGAAAAACGTAATAACTCATAGTTCGATGTCACTATTTTTAGACAACATTTTGGTTAACAGGGACAAACGACCTTAAAGAACAACATAGTCTGAATCGTATAAAAACGTAAGTAAAATAAAATTTGTGAAGCAAAAGTATTTCGTGCAAAATGAGGCATTAGTATTTTATTCACTTTAAATAAGGATTTCTGAAATAAACCATTAATTTCTCGATTAATCGGTAAAAATTTCTAAAATTATTTTTATACTTTGTTTTTATAAGGAAAATGATATAAAAATATAAACATTTTTTTAACTTTATTAACAACAACAACATTTTTTTTTACATTATATTGAACTATTTATATATAAATATATCTCCTAAAAATATTATATTTTTTACAAATTAAATACAAAAAGTCAATTGCCAGTTTCTGTTACTTCCCTTGAAATTTTCTGTTTAATGACGTCATAATCTTATTTTTAGCTTTAATAAAAAAAATTATCGATTATAAATACTAATTTTAAATGTCATTTGAGTTTATATATGTGGCTAATGATATATCAATGTCAACTTGTAATAGTGGGATGTTGTTTTTTTAATCACAGAAGCAAACATTGATTAAATGAGATGTTTGGTAAATGCAGTAAAACCAAATAAAGGAATATTTCCATGTCAGTGATTGTTTTATACTTATTTGGGTTCTTTTATTTGAATGGTGAAATGCTTATTTCGGCAATTTAGAGAAGCAAGAAAACACACACACACACAGACACAAACACACACACACACACACACACACACACACACAGACACAAACACACACAAACACACACACACACACAGACACAAACACACACACAGACACAAACACACACACACACACACACACACACACACAAAATAAAATAGCAGAAGTGCTATATTATTATTTTTTAAAAACAACATTTTGGTATGAAATAAATATGGTTTTGAAGAGTATATAAAATATTCACTGCAATTTTCAAAAAAAATGTCTTGGTAAGGATTTCATGGTGAGCATTTTAAAGAAAAATATAAACAAAAAGGGGAAGAAAATAACGTTTATCAACTGCATTTTAAAATACTCAACAGAATTCATCAATTTATTACTTAAACTGTTGTTTCTGATATTCTAAATAACAACATAACGCTTTCTATTATTAAATTTTATCGGTAATCGAGAATATAGTTAAGGCTATTAGCTCGCAACCCTAATGCACTTCTTCTCGTTAAAAATTCTGTCTTCATTTCTAATTTAAGGTGAATAATTTAGCTAATAAAATGTCTCTTCCCAATCGTCTCATATTTTACAAAAGGAAAAAAAATTTGAAAAGATTCGCTGACTCATTTGCACTGAAAACGAACAGCTTGGTATGTGAATAATAAACCAAATCAACTTTACGACATAAACGATTTTAATTAGGCTCGAATTTTCATTAGGTATTTCGTGAACTCCAGTTCCTTTTTTAAAAATTGTTTGGGGTCAGTAGGTCAAACAACTGGGATCCGGTACAAGAATATATAACAACTAACATTCTTGTAGTCCAAATTTTTTTAAAATCTATACCTTTAATATGTATATGTATCCATTAGGCTATACAGAGAAAATTATGTTGGATGAGAGCAGAGATGATTGCCTTAATCAGTCCTCAGAATAATATTCAGTCTCATTGATTTAAACATTGATTTTTGTAAAAAAAAATATTCAATTTTGAATATAGATCTATTTTACATAACAATTTTTAAATCTCTACTTTTCTACCGAACTTAAATCTCCTTTCTTCTTCATCGTTGGTTTTTACTCACAAAATATTTCATAAACTCGAAAGCTTTTAAAAATCAGTTTGAATAGATTAGTTACTATATGAACTATGCAAACATTAGGGTGAACTCCTCACAGCAGCCCGTCAGCTCAAATATTTTGAGCGCACTGAAAATAGCACAACGCCTGAAACGGAACCCACAGAAAATGTAAACAAACTTTCGTAACAAGATAAAACAGCGAGTTTAACTCCAGTTTTTTTTTAATTTAAAAAAAAACAAAATAAAGAGTTGCTTTCTGAAGAATTTCTTTTTAATATGTTATTACGTACCAGTCATATTAAAGGGTAACTCTTAAAAATAACCGATTCTAGAATTTTAGTAGCTTATTAGCCCAACCAAATCTTATTTTAACAGGCTGGATCACAACAGGGACCCCAATTGCCGCCATTGCAGCCAAGCCTCTGAGACGATCACACACTTTTTAACGTCATGTCCCGCGCTTGACATAGCCGGGGAGGTTTGGGGGGCAGGGGAGTCCTACGTGCAGACAATGTTGTATGGCACTGCCCAACAGATGGAGCAGATTGCCCAAGTAATAGCCAAGGCCTTAAGAGATTAGATCTCAGGTCCAAAGAATATGTGTTTAGTTTAGTAGCTTATTTGAGTCTATACGTGTGGCTAGTGTTTTCTGAATTAAAAAAAAAAAATTAAAAAAAAACAACAACAAAAAATTAAATAAATATAAAATTTGAGAGGTTAAACATTTTATCAATGAATCATAAAGAAATCTGAGTAGCCAGCAACACTGTAATTTCAAATAAGTTGATAAGCTGATAAAAACGATCACACTGCAGATTATGTTTAAAAGAAACAAGACGTTATAAAGATTACAGCTGAGGCCTCCTGACATAAGAATGTAATCAATTTGTTAGGTTGTTCATTCCAATCAAATTCTTAAGAGAACATTGTTTCCTGTTTATTTATTTGCAAAAATAATGCCAAGATACTGTACAAGAACTTTTCTTTGGCCACGATAGGAAAATAAATGAGATCCACTGCACCCAGAATTACATAGAAGAAAACGATGTTTTGTTGCACTGCGTTCTGCGGTAATGAGCTTTATGGATGAGAATTTGGCTAGGATGGGGGCTGATAAAGGAACGGAGCCCAGGGTGTCTAGTACGGGTTTCTTCAAACAATGTTATGTTGGTTGAGGAAGTTTTGTTGCTGCAGTTGCTCGCACCGGGATATTAGAATTTGTGTTAAGATAAGAGACACGATCAATGCCCAGCAAAGAGGGAGCTGCGGTGTTCCTGTGCATAGAGTAGGAACCTTTGTAAAAGGGGTGGACGATATACTGGGCCTATTGCGTTTCAGATGAGATTTGGTTGGTATTGATTATTTAAAGGAGTTCTTTAACTGTTTTACATCACATTAAAATCTTTCCTTAAATCTGGAAAGTCAATATCGTTTTTATATCTAAGGATTTTAAAACACTTTTTTTATTAAAAAAAAGTTAAGTTTTTTCACATTTAATTTAATTCTTTTTACCTCAAACTTAGCAAAGCATGTTACAATAACCACACACCCGATCGCTTTTAATTTGCATAACTATAATATTTTACTGCTGATATAACTGAAAATATAACGTCTTATCAAGCTGGCACCGTAAACAAAATTATCAAAACATGTCAGCTCAGATATGACTGATTCCTTCCCCTTCATCCGTGGCAAGACATCGGAACAGTGGGTGCACCTTTTCTACAGTTAAACAACATTCCTCCAAATACATCTAAAGATTATCAAGTGTTCTGCGGACAAGGTGGTTTTTCTCCAACGTCAAAAACCTTCATGTCATTTACAGTAAGATTTGCATGAAACAGGTGCTTATTCTGGTGTCCAGTAAAATATTACAGTTTTAAACTGTTATAGCGGTCATAAAAACCACTAAATGGGGGCCGGTGCGTTGTGGGGTCTTTAGTGTTGAAGGGTCTTGTGCGTTGTGGGGTGCTGTGCGTTGAAGGGTCTTGTGTGTTGTGTGGTATTGTGCGTTGTGTGGTGTTGTGCGTTGTGTGGTGTTGTGCGTTGTGGGGTGTTGTGCGTTGTGTGGTGTTGTGCGTTGAAGGGTCTTGTGTGTTGTGGGGTGCTGTGCGTTGTGGGGTGCTGTGCGTGCTGTGCGTTGTGGTGTGTTGTTGGGTTTAGTGCTTTGTGTGGTGTTGTGCGTTGTGTGGTGTTAAGCGTTGTTGGGTGTTTTGGGGTCTTGTACGATGTGGGGTGGTTTACCCGAAGCACCTTCCATTTTTCGTAAGTAGAATCCCGGCTTCCTATATTTCCCATGACCTTTGAATGCTCCTGGGTGAGCTGCTTGTTCAGTGCACGATTGACGTTGACATCGTCAAGTTGTTTTATTTCTCAGTTTTCCCATTCCATGACTGTTTCTCTACCTGTGAGGTTTCGGATCTCACACGTACAGACCGATTGGGCAATTTTTCCGCATTTTTTAAAAATACATACTTTTCCGGCTTTAGCTTTTTGTTTATTGAACGTTCATCTGGCTTGTTAAACTTCGCGGCCTTTTTTTTTTTTTTTTTCGTTTTGATATCAATTTTTATAAATATTTTTGATGTATTGTTCTAATCTGGTAAAAGTTTTTTTTTAAACGTCATTTTCTGTTATCGCTGCACCAGCGTGTGCTATTTTGACTCTTTCTGATCAAAGCGTCAAATGTTCAAGTGTTCAGTGTGTTTGGGGAAAGTGAACCCTTACTTGATCCAGCCATGCATCACCGTCACAAAAACTTAATTACCGGTAGCATTGCTGCATTATGCCATGCCCTCACGCAATGTATGGAAATAACATTCTGTCAGCGATCCATGGAGGTAAAGAGTGTAGGTGTAATCATTCATTACATTGACGCTACGAATACATTATTCACTCCTTGGTCTGACGAGACTCCAGGAATGTATTTTACACTCCATGCCCTGGCAATATTCCAAGAATGTGTCCTTCACCCTTTAGCCCTGACAATATTCCAGGAATTGACGTTCCCTGGCCTTGACCTGGCCCATGGCGGGGACACCGATGAAGTCCTGTACTTAGCACACCTGACCACGTAGAAGTCAGGCCCGACACCGCTCCTGGCGGGCTGTGCTGATTTATAAACCGTTTTTCGTCTGATAATCTAATAGACTACAGCGTGGGTCACATCAACATTTATTTAAAATGTTCTGAGCTCAGTAAAGACCCTATTCATATAAACACGCAAATAGAGCAACTGTGAGTTATAGGCGATGATTATAAGTTAGTTTCATCCCATATGTTTTACCCGAATCTCGTATCTGCTTAATTTTGATAACAATGACAATGTGAGAACATATGAAGCACATTGCATGGGAAAGCAGCTGGGACCACAGCGCTTCAATTATTAATAATTGTTAACAACAATTTTTTAAAAGTATTTAATTTATCCGTATTAAAATAAAAACTTGACGGTTCATAAAAGCTACGTTTGTCATTCAGAAGCATGTCTGATTGTTAATTTGGAAAGTAAAGTTTGAGGAGATATGATTTCAATACTGCCCAAACCAATAAATAACACTATAATTTTGTAATGATATAAAAGTTTGTTTCTTAACTTCAAAGAAGCCAGGATTGGGAAAAAATATCACATAAATGAAATTATTGAATCCCCCCCCCCCTATTATACTTTTTTTAAAAAACAATATTTAACTTAAAGAATAATACATCATCATTTGGTTCAAACAATATTTGGTATGTTTCCTTTAAAAAAAGAGAAAATGGAATCTGCTAACATCATGTTAATGTGTTTTTTTAAAATATTTTTATAAACACATTTTTAGTTTAATTGCTACTATTGTAAAGTTTAAAAAAAAAAAAAAAAAAGATCCAATCTGCTAGAACAAGAGAACAATTTTTTTTTCACCTTAACGTGCATTTGGCATTGACAAAAAGAAACAGCGAATTCTGCGCTGCTCTTGTTTACATATAATTGGTGCAGGGCTCCACTAGTGGACAGAACGTGGTCTGAGAGAACAAGTCAGGAATTGCACTGGTCGGAATCTGGCCTGGAGATAGCCTCAAAGATAATGGTTTTACCGCGGCAGCAATCTCTAGCCACCGGAAGTTTATTATACACAGCACGCGCCAGGCAAAGATGCAGGCGGATTTCCGGTTAGTGTGCCAGCTTGAAGTGTGTAAGTGGGAACGCGACCTTGTCAATTCCACGTGGAGCTACAAATTTACAGAACGTCACAAGAAGATATCATCATATACGGATCTAGGTTGGGAACTCGGAGAATAAGAAAAATCTGTTTGCTCTGGGGTGTTAATATTTGTCCAGTTGTGAAATGATTTTCCGGTATACAATGTCAGTCGCAGGCATTTTCAAGTGCATAATTTATGTTGGGATTATTCGGTGTTAAAAATAAGTGCTGCTCAAATAGGCACTAATATGATCCTTGTTTGTTCATTTTATTTATATTATTTTCCTAACCTAAAAACAAGACTTCGTGGAAGGGGCAACTCAAGACATATGACCTCACTTCGATCCTCATCTTATCTTATCTATGTATATAATTCGCCAGAAATTATGTCAAGCACAAGACGCGAGCAAGCAACCATGATGAATGACCCTCGCTAGGGTCGACCAATCACAGTTTATGGTTGGCAAGCGAGGGTGGTGAAGAAAGTGGGGTAGCTCAACCGTAGTGCGCATGTCTCGTGACCAAAATTGTGACGGGGGTCCCCCCAAAGTACTTGGAGGTGTTACCGTTTCTTCGTGCTGCTTTTTGTGTCCATTCTTTTCTTTTCAACTCTTTCGTTGCACTACCTATGATCATGTCTGCGGTGTATGCTACGCCGTGGGTCGTATCTAGTTCGCTTTAATTGTTTATTTATTTCGCTTCGGTACCATTTTTTTCTACCTTGAAATATTGAAAATATTGCTATGTTTATGTACTTTTACATCCCCTCGATGTAGATGCTCCTGACAATAATTAGTGTCTTTAAAATCCTGGTCATTGACATGTCTTTAACATTTATTTCTTGAGAAACATTTTTTTTTTTCAATAAAAAAAAAATCAAATTTAATTAAAATCCATGGCTGCTCATTTTAAGATGCTAAAGTACAAAAAAATGAAAAATAACAATCTCAATAACATGTGCATTGATATTTATAGTTTAAGAGTAAAAATATATTTTTTAAAAAAAATTGACGTCAGATTTGTGCTGAATTCTTATTTTCTGTTAAATGTTTCATTATAAAAATTGTATTGGAAAAATTAGTTTTGCTTGTTCTTAGATTTCCTGTCGGTTCCTAAAATACATTGCACTGTTATACTGTTATGCTACAAAGCTTCGTACGATCCTGTAGCTCGTATTTAACATCGATATCTGCAATGATAATAAGCTTCTAAATGATGCCATCGTTCAACGTTGTGTTTTGTTTAAATGCATTTTTTTATTTGTTAAGACTCAAACTACTGAAATGTAATTGTATAATGTTGATATTTGAAGGCAGGTATGTTATAGCCACTTTACCCAATAAAATGGCAGAAAATTACATGTCTTACATACGCCTTATGCCTTACCCTCCCCCACCCCCACCCCCAATCACCACATACGGACACTGTTTTTTTCAGCATGATGTCAACAGCACTGCACTTACTCTTGATGAGAAACGTGAGACGGATAATTTATCTTGTAGGCGTTTTGTTGGAAACTCATTTCTTTTGCTACCGCTCTGTGAGAAGTCTTTGTGGAATAAATTTCATTAGACGATTCGCAGACTCAACAATACGCGACTGCATTTCAAGGATGGACTGCGTTGTAAGTGCTAAGGGGGCTAACTTGGCGTCTTTTGTCATGGTGAGGTATCTATCTATCTATGTCTATATATATAATTTGCCAGAAACTAGATCAAGCAAGAATAAGACTATTTATATCAGTACTTCCCGAAGTTGTCCCTACGGCCCCCACGGGTCCCCGATACCATTCAGGGAGTACATGGAAAATTAAAATTGATTTGGGGGCCCTGAAAGAAACGTAAGTGGGTCGGCGTAAGGCTTAATATAAAATAAAAAGAGTGAGACCCATTTTTATTACGGGAAAAAAATAGATAAATATAGCTTATGAAGGCTTGTTAATAAAAATTAAATACCATCTGGAATAAAAATTTAGTTATATTTAGAACTATGGTAATTTCCACGGCTATAATTAATCAAAATACTTGGTTTATTAAAAATTTAAGTTTGAAACGCGAAGTTTCTATAAGTAGATAAAAATTACAATATTTTAACGTGACTCAACGAAGATCGCAAAGTTGGGTATTTTTAATGTTTCGGGTAGTTATATTTATCTAAATTGTATCCTATAAGAAATAACTTTGTCAAAGGGGCTTTAGTGCAGCTTTGCCTTTAAAAAGCCACTAACCACCAACGGTGGTTTCTTACCACAGATAGAATGAGTTAGCCGAAGAAAAATGTCGACAATAGAATGTTGTTGATTATTTGCAGTATGGCTAAATGTTTGTAAACAGATATGACAGGTGACACGTTATTTACTGAGTTATAACAAATTTCCAAGTTAAAGCTTTACCCCTGACTTATGGCATATCTAGAACAAGCTGCAGTGATATTTTTTTTTCAGTACATTGTCTTATTCATTGATATCCATTAATCTAAAACAAAAAGCTTGGTCTTAGTGAAAGTTAGCATGGATCACTAGTAAGTGTCATTAGAGTATTTAGAGCAGTTAATACAATCAAAAGGACGGCCTTCAATGAGACTTTATTTGCTAAATAATTTTTGGAAAATGTAGAAGACTATAATCGTTAATTATTCACACAGAAGAACGTTGGTTATCAAAATGTGCATATTTAGATCGATTTTATGCTCTTTGGTTTAGCGTTGAAATTCATGGCAAGCAAAGACAATGATTTGCGACACAATTAACTCAAATAATGACATGTCCTTTATGAATGATTTATTTTCCAACTTTAACGCAACTGATTTGAAACAACAAGGTGACCAACTAAATTTAATCAAAAGTAAAAGCGTACTATCTGCGTTTGTTGCAAACCTTTTTCTGTACAAATAAAACTCTGGAATGGGAGAATGTTCTCATTTTCCAAATCTTTCGAAAATGCAAAATAGAGGTGAAGATTTGCTTGTTAACTGTTTTAACTAAACCAAAGATTTCAAGACATTCTTCACTTGGATATTCACGACTTGCAGTTGAACACTTTTGCTCGTTGACAAACTCAGATCCCAACAAAGATGAATATATTCTATTCTATTCTAATACAAGAGCTGCGTATTGAAATATCCAGAAATAAGTAAATTAAACAAATATTTGAAAGAGAATACCTGAAATTCTTGTTACAAAAACAGATCCTAATTTTATTTCCTGCGTTATGGACTTTGTACACAAGTTGTAGTTTGTTGTCCCATCTTTCTATATGTTTGAACAAGGATTCAGTGTCGTTATGACCCCCATAGTAAAGACAAGAAACGGGCTTGACATTATTACTCTTGGGGATTTGTCGTTACCACTCACAAACATTGAGTCTGACATAAATCCAAACATAAAATCTCATCACGTTCATCCAAATCATTAATTATTTTAAATTTTATTTTGAAACAAAAATTATGATTTCAATAAATATTTCTTCATCAAAATGTTGCTTTTTTGTGTTTTGTGTTATTTTTTCTAAACCTTTATGTAGTTTTTTCACTTCAGGGTCCTTGTGAAAGTTTTGGATCCAAAAAATTTGGGAACCACTGATTTATATGCAGCATTATGCACAAGCGCACTGCGCCGCACTGAGACCTGTGTATAGATTAGAAGGAAGGGAAGTGAAGAAAAAGAGTCTAGCAATCACAGTTTATGGTTGGCAAGCGAGGTTGGTGCAGGTGGGGGGGCAGTTCTCCCTTCCTTTGCTCTATCTATGAGCAATCATGCGATGCATGCTACGCCGCGGGTCAGATGTGATGTATTATAATTGTTTCCTGATCGTTTTAAAACTCTAAAGTGATATTTCCAGTAACCTCTACGTTTACAAACGGGTTAGTTCATTATCTGTGGAGGATTTTTAAAAAGCTAAAGAGTCTAGCAATCACAGTTTATGGTTGGCAAGCGAGGTTGGTGCAGGAGTGGGGAGCAGTTCTCTCTTTCTTTGCTCTATCTATGAGCAATCATGCGATGCATGCTACGCCGCGGGTCAGATGTGATGTATTATAATTGTTTCCTGATCGTTTTAAAACTCTAAAGTGATATTTCCAGTAACCTCTACGCTTTCAATCGGGTTAGTTCATCATTTGTGGAGGATTTTAAAAACAAAAACTAAGGTTCCAACACCAAGGACAAATATTTCATGAGATAACCAGATCCATTGACATGTAAACGTGATATCCTCCCCTCAAGAGGCTGGCTGCTAGTACATGGCAATTGCTAATTGAACGTTTTCTTTGGACCTGCCTCATTAATAGACTCAGAATTCATAGACAGACACTGTGGGTTCCGTGACTGAGCACATTTTGTAAGAGTCATTGCTTGTAGGATATAGTGATGGCATTGTTAAATTTTTGTAGTTATTTAACTTAAATCATTGATTCGTTTGTCTGCTGATAATTGGAAAAACAATACGCCTACTGAAAATCTACGTCTGCCTGCCAGGAGTTCTGAGTGCGAACATGGTGGGATTAAGGTCGGGGTAAATCAAATCTCATGTTTCTTGAAGATGGGTGAAGAAATAACAAACCACAGCTTCTGTTTCGCTGCCAGATATTCTCAGTACTGATGGATGGATTTTTGGTAAAAAGAAAATCGGAAAGAAAAAATTAAAAATAAACAAATAATATAATCCTTATGTAAAGACATTCTCCTTTTACTGATCAAGCAATTACATTTTGTCATGTTCCTTGACTTTTTTCCTATTGGTATAACCTTTATAGCAGGGGTCCGGAAACTTTTTTGGCATAAACACCACTTATATAACTTGAACACTTAAAGTAAAATAAATATGTCTCTGAATTCTTTTTAATAACATTGTTATGCTGTTTTTATAAGCAATTAATATGTAGAAAAAAGAGATTGGATCGGACTAGACCTAAATGCCTTTCAGACGCTGCAGTATTTCCATGAGGTCTTGTACTGATTTTTTTAAAAAATTGTTCGATTAATCAGTGAAAAAATTTAAGCGATTACTCGATTAATTTCGATTAGTTAAATTTTTATAACGCATATTCCGTTAAGTTGCAATTCATTATTTCACGAAATCGGTTAAGTCGCGGTAATTCCATGGTTCTCAAATTTTGTGACGTAACAAAACTAATTCGTTCTGCTATGGAAGAAATAATGAAGAAAAACTTTTTTTTACGGATTTACGTCTAAAAAAATAATAATAATATTTGGGAAAAGTATGCACGTAAAAAAAATACAAATTACTAATAAATCTTGGAGAAAATAAGAATATTTTCTTAAATTTGCATTCAATTTTAATTGATCGAAATAATTTTTATCGATTAAAATATTTAACACATAATCGATTAATTGATCGTTAAATTCCACAGCCCTAATTTCCGTGTTTTAGAATACAAGTCCCACCTAGTGTCTCCTCCACCTTGTTCAAATCAAAAGCCTTATATATATCTTGATTTAATCCAATAAAACTCAAAATAACCAAACACACGGTAAACGGCAATTAATTATACGTCCCAATATGACGTGGGACGTGGTGGTCGAGAGGTAGCGCTCTCGACTGTCATACTGATGGTCACGAGTTCGAATCCACACGAAAGTGAGGATTTGTTCTCGGGACCTGAGGAGTCCCCGAGTCACCCAGCTCCGAATGGGTACCCAACTAGACAATAGTTAGGCGGCTGGGGTAATGCGTGGAACCCCTATAGCCGTGGCCTGTGACCGCTGCATCACTTGCCAACAGATCATCTCTCATGGTCTGTGGACGCAATTATCTTCTGCATAGAAGGAGCGTCTGTATATCTAAGATATAGGCCCTTCCAAGAAATCCCGTTTCCTAATTCCTTCTTTCCCAGTACATTAAAGGTACAGGGACATATTCTGTCAACTGTCTATTATGTCTATATCAAAACCATTAAATCCTCTTCCACGTCAGCCAAAAATTAGGCAAATAAAAGAATATGATATCTTGAACTCCTGAACCAGATCTTGACCAAAAGCTTAGAAAGAAAATCATCTACAAGCCAAAAAAAAACCATTTTTTTAATCTACAAAAAAAATAAAATAATTTGACACCTTACAGAAATTCATTCAATGAAAATATTAAAAAAATTCGACTCATAAAAAAGCCGAAAGTAATCCTACGATCGTTTCTTGTAAACATGGTTGTCCCGAGAAGAACAATTTGAGAACCTCGACAGTTTAGACCCTTGCCCAGGCTGGTCAAGAAACTCGGTGTAGCAGCAGCAATAATCAAATCCCGTGGCCGCAATGAAAATATAAAAAAAATTCGACTCATAAAAAAGCCGAAAGTAATCCTACGATCGTTTCTTGTAAACATGGTTGTCCCGAGAAGAACAATTTGAGAACCTCGACAGTTTAGACCCTTGCCCAGGCTGGTCGAGAAACTCGGTGTAGCAGCAGCAATAATCAAATCCCGTGGCCGCAGCTCGGGGCCATCCGTCGTATCACGTCTGAAGAGAATACTGATGAGGGGATAACACGCCTTGTGGACTTTTGTGGTCCGATCATGGACTATTAGACGCTAATTTGCATCATCAACATTTCGGAAGCTCTCCTCTTTCATCTTACACTAGAGTTTAGGCGCAAAAAAATGAAGGAGTTGATTTTTTGCGTAACATCATTTTTGGTCATCTGGTACAACAAGTTATCATTACTCGCTGAAGTCAAATGATACTTTTTATATGAACCACTAAAAATTAATGGGGAAAAAAGGGATGGGAGACATTTTATTGGAATTAACAATTGATATTTTTTAATTTTTTAATTAAGAGCAACAAAAAATAAACCCCCACTTTTCCCCAGATTTTCATTTGTTATGGTTTTTAAATTTCAGACTGAAGTCGAATTTCTGATTAATCTACACGCAAAGAGTGTTATTTATGCTAGTGGCTCTAAATCTCTTTACGTATCGCATGAGTTAGATTAGAGGACATATGTATAACTTTATCTTCGTTGGGTTTCCATGAAAGGCGCTATTGCTCATTACTCACATGCCACCTAATCTTTTAATTTACTAACGCATCATGAAACAGTAATGTATATTGAAATGTCAGATCGTTGGTAAGTTTTTGGAAAGTTGCTATTCCCATCACATCTGTCGCACTTTCCAACATTTGTTTTATATGAAAAGATACGAGGCTGCAATTAAACCCTGCAGCTGTATCCAGAGCTTTGCAAACTATTCTCTTAAGTTAGTATAAATAATTAAATAACAATATAAAAGAAAACGGCAACTAAACTTAAAGGCATGAAAATTTTGATCATTTTCAAATGTTCCACAATGGTATAATGCCATTACTATTTTAGTACGTGCTTTAAAGCCAAAACTTCCAAAAACGCTACTATAAAATTGTTGAAAAAAGAAATTGTGACAATGGCAATTGTAATCTGAAAAAAATAGAATGTCAGCAGAAATTATTGTCACATAAATAGGATTTCGCCAAAGAATGGGCCCTCTAGTGAATGATGCCATCAGATGATTTTGTTTCTATGGGGTGGGGGGGAGGGATCCAGTTACAGTTAGGTGCTAAAAGAGGTAACTTTAAACAGAACTGGGAACACAAGAACATGGTGTTATTAATGCGATTAATAACGCCTGCAGATTGGCGTTAGAAACGGTTTCACCAGACAGAGCCATGTGATATTAGAGATCGTTTCACCAGACAGAGCCATGTGACATTAGAGATGGTTTCACCAGACAGAGCCATGTGACATTAGAGATGGTTTCACCAGACAGAGCCATGTGATATTAGATAGACAGATTGATGTGACATTAGAAAAGGTTTCAACAAATAGAGTAAAATGAAAGTGTTTCACATACCGAACCAATACTCCCATTATGTCTTAAAATCATTTTTGCAGCTTTTGGTTGGTAATGTTTTTTTAAGCTAATGAAGGCTTATTGTCGACACATCAATTACTTGTTTTTTCTGACTATTTTCATGTTTCCCT
Organism: Radix auricularia; assembly: GCA_002072015.1. Taxonomy (NCBI): domain Eukaryota; kingdom Metazoa; phylum Mollusca; class Gastropoda; family Lymnaeidae; genus Radix; species Radix auricularia. The sequence continues at coordinate 144,052 of MUZC01004588.1, read as the reverse complement.
TTACCTTGTTTAACATATTTTTAAATTTATTTTATGACAAGATAAAGTTGTTTAAACTGAAACAGTTAGATAAACATAAAAATTATTAAATTTTAGGTTGAACAGGAAGTTTCAATCATAACTATTTATGGCATTTTATCTTTTTCACATTTACATTAACCAGATAACATTTTGGGGTTATTGTTTAAAAAATATAACGCCTAGCGCTCTTGTTAACGTACTTTTCATACTTCTTCTCCATCTAATAACAAAAGTGTGGACGTTAGCTGCTATATTGTATAAATGATTGATAAACGTGACCGCGATACTCAAGAACTGCAGTACCAATAGTTCCATTGCCCGGCGCCGCGAACATACACACTCAAAAGACGCAGTAACTACTAACTAACAATGCTTAGATCGGTAAATAAGTTAACAAATCCCGCGAGGGCTAGAATGCCAGGATGAATCTCCCCACGAGTACAGCAACATGATCTGGGTCAACCCTTAGTTGATCCGCCAACCAGCTCAAGGTCAACATTTGCATGGTCCACCAACAAGGTCAAAATCAACAGTCCTGTTTTCCCTCTTCTTAGTTTTGTCTAATTTCACCTTATTAATTTGGATTTGAAATCTTATTTTCCCCCCCTTCTTATTTTGGCATTAATCTTTCTGTCTATATTCCCTCTGCTTAATTCGGTCTGATATTTGATCTCTTACTCTTCTAAATTAGATCTTGGTCTTTCCCCCCTTATTAAGTAGAATTTTGTTAACGACGTAGGCATCAATGGGACTGGGTGTATTCTGGTGGCTAAGAGGTGAAGATAAGTCTTATCTTATCTTTGATATACAGACGCTCTTTCTATGCAGAAGATAATTGTGTCCACAGACCATGAGAGATGATCTGTTGGCAAGTGATGCAGCGGTCACAGCTATAGGGGTTCCACGCATTACCCCAGCCGCCCAACTATTGTCTTGTTAGGTACCCATTCGGAGCTGGGTGACTCGGGGACTCCTCAGGCCCCGAGAACAAATCCTCACCTTCGTGTGGATTCGAACTCGTGACCATCAGTATGACAGTCGAAGGCTACCTCTCGACCACCACGTCTTCTGAAGTAGTACTAATGAGGGCATCGTTTGTAAACCGTTGTGCCCATTACATTATACTGCTGCCAGCTTTCGGTGAGGGGCGTAAGATTCTTACTGGTTAAAACCTCGCGGAATACAATGAGCTGATTCTCTTGTTATTATAGGATCAATGAGTTTTGAAATATATTATCCAAGCATTCTTACCACTAAACCTTATCATGAAAGAATGTCAAAATACTAGCTAAAAAACACGCACACACACACATACACACACAAACACACACACACACACACACACGCACGCACGCACGCACGCACACACGCACACGCACACACACACAATTTAAAATTTTTAATTTGAAATTAAAAAGAAAATTAAGAAATTCATTCACCTGTTCGTGACGATGAATTCCGAAATCTTCCCAAATAATGTTTTCCAGAAAAACAAAATTATTATTGATAAGATAAGACGTAGTTAATTTTATAAAGCTCACAAGTATGTGATTAGAATGTACACACACATACACACACACACACACACACACACACACACACACACACACACACACACACACAAGTACAACTTATCAAATGGAGCCAATTTTCCATGAGTTGACTTGGTGGCATATTAAACATCAAACATCTAGGGATGTATGTAGGTCATCAGTTACATTACATTACAGGATGATGAGTTGACCTAGTGGCATATTAAACATCAAACATCTAGGGATGTAATGTAGGTCATCAGTTACATTACTTACAGGATGATGAGTTGACCTTGTGGCATATTAAACATCAAACATCTGAACATCTAGGGATGTATGTAGGTCATCAGTTACATTACTTACAGGATGATGAGTTGACCTAGTGGCATATTAAACATCAAACATCTAGGGATGTATGTAGGTCCTCAGTTACATTACATTACATTAGAGGAGGGTGAGTTGACCTGTAACGTTTGTTACTGATCATGAGTTGACCATTAACGTTTGTTACTGATCATGAGTTGACCTTTAACGTTTCTTACTGATCATGAGTTGACCCTAAACGATTGTTACTGATCATGAGTTGACCCTTAACGATTGTTACTGCTCATGTGTTCAGAACAAAATTACACAGCTTAATTTAAATTCCTAATAAACCTATCCAAATGAAAGGAACTCTATTCAATTATCTGAATCTCTGCTAAAAACCTTTGAACCTCCGTGTTTAAATCTTACCATTGTGACATCAAGGATTGCTCAATCGGAAACATTAACTAGAAATATGAAATCCACGAAACGCACTTCCGAACACTACAATCAAAGATGTCTCTACTTTACGCTGACTATTCGGATCGATTTTTCCCTCATTCAATCTACGTTCTTTTTTTTCAAAGCGCTTTCCGCAAGCTTTCATTGTTATTGGAAATGTATTTAAGACTCTACTTTGTATCTGGGATTCTGTGTTAAATAGTCCGGAATGCCAGTAAAGGTTTTAGGGTTTTTTGATGTTGAGATTAGTCATAGAGTGATATTTTTAATTTATTTCATGGAGTATTCTATTATTCAGTGGTTCTCAAAGGCGTTTGATTATTTGAAGGCAAATACTTAACAAGTTGTACTTTTCAACTTATGCGAATTATGGACTATATATACATTTTCAGCTCAATGACAATTTGATATGTTCTTTAGAAAAATGTTCAACTAAAGCGAGTGTAACTTTCAGCTACATCCATTTTTTAAAATTGTTTTTAAAAAAAGGTCTTTGAGATTGAAAGTGTTAGTTTAAAAAAAAACAACAATTTATCACAGCCACAATAGAACCCAAAAGTCACACGACAATTTAATGGCAAAAAAGCTGATGTTGTGGAAGAAACACGACTAGCTCAATATCAGCTACAAAAAAAAAAAAAAAAAAAAAAAAAAAAAAAAAAAAAAGTTACTGTCAACTACAAATAAACATTCAGATTATAAGACTCTTTGTCAATGTTAACTCATTCTTGATCTCTACTTTAAAAAAGACACGAATTGATATATTAACATGACGTTTGAGATTAAAATGAATAAATTGAAATGCAGACGAAGTGTTTAATAAAATGAACATAAAACTAACTAAACTATTGCACTTGTAAGAGTTCTAGCTGACGTAGTTTATTAGTTGTAAGTGGTCTAGCTGACGCTGTTTACATTTGGTCTAGCCGACGCCATTGTAATTAGGTCTAGCTGACGTAGTTTTTTTAGTGGAAAGTGGTCTAGCTGACGCTGTTTAACATTTGGTCTAGCTGACGCAATTGTAATTAGGTCTAGCTGACGTAGTTTGTCATTAGTTGTAAGTGGTCTAGCTGACGTAGTTTGTCATTAGTTGTAAGTGATCTAGCTGACGTAGTTTGTCATTAGTTGTAAGTGATCTAGCTGACGTAGTTTGTCATTAGTTGTAAGTGGTCTAACTGACGTAGTTTGTCATTAGTTGTAAGTGGTCTAGCTGACGTAGTTTGTCATTAGTTGTAAGTGGTCTAGCTGACGTAGTTTGTCATTAGTTGTAAGTGATCTAGCTGACGTAGTTTGTCATTAGTTGTAAGTGATCTAGCTGACGTAGTTTGTCATTATTTGTAAGTGATCTAGCTGACGTAGTTTGTCATTAGTTGTAAGTGGTCTAGCTGACGTAGTTTTTCGTTAGTTGTAAGTGGTCTAGCTGACGTAGTTTTTCGTTAGTTGTAAGTGGTCTAGCTGACGTAGTTTTTCGTTAGTTGTAAGTGATCTAGCTGACGTAGATTGTCAATAGATGTAAGTGATCTAGCTGACGTAGATTGTCAATAGATGTAAGTGATCTAGCTGACGTAGATTGTCAATAGATGTAAGTGATCTAGCTTACGTAGATTCTCAATAGATGTAAGTGATCTAGCTGACGTAGATTGTCAATAGATGTAAGTGATCTAGCTGACGTAGATTCTCAATAGATGTAAGTGATCTAGCTTACGTAGATTCTCAATAGATGTAAGTGATCTAGCTGACGTAGATTCTCAAAAGAGTGATTTCTTTATCCCAAATGTTTCAATCATTAACTTTGCTCATTGTAAGATCAACATACGAAAAGATTTTTAAAAATTGTTCAGAGAAAGTAGACTTATAAATGATTAAATCATGTTCCAGGAATTTTATTTTTTCGAACTCGATTTAAATATATAAAAAGGAGAGTAATGACTTGCAGTTCGGCTGGTTTGTCTGTGTTGTTGAAGGGGGTCGGTGGGTGTATTGACTCATACAGGGTATTGATTTGTTATCGTCTGTGTCTTGGACTGAAGCCTTCTTTTCTTTCAAGTTCTGAAACTTAATTTTGTGGACCGATTTGTCTGTAAAGAACTAGTTTAGTGGTTACCTCATTTTTCATTCGTACTTGAGTCGCTCCTACATAATTTGTTTCGTATTTGAAATGACACCCTGCTTTTGTTCGTATTTGAAATGACACTGCTTTTGTTCGTATTTGAAATGACACCCTGCTTTTGTTCGTATTTGAAATGACACACTGCTTTTGTTCGTATTTGAAATGACACTGCTTTTGTTCGTATTTGAAATGACACTGCTTTTGTTCGTATTTGAAATGGTTCTATGTTTGTTTCGTACTCGGAATGATACAATACTTTTGTTTCGTATTGGAAACGATTCTACTTTTGTTTTGTTTTCGAAATGACACTACTTTTGTTTCGTATTTGAAAGGATTTAACTCTTGTTTTGTATTTGAGTCGTTCGTTCTGTGTTGGCTAATTCAAAAGAGCTACCTATAATTTGTTCTAATTTTTAAAAATACATTTTCACCTATCGACTACTAACATATTTTCTAAATGACTCGAAAACACGATTTGTATCACCAAGAGTGAATAAGTCAGTGATTGGAAAGTATCAGTTTTAAAAAAATAAATTAACTACTTTAAAATGTATAGATAAAAATTATTTCTGGCCAAGTATTTGGAAACGTGCAATCTGGAGCAACGTTTCTAAGCCTTGACAAAACGGAGAACTCGTCATCGCCCTTACAATCTTAGAGGAAGAAGTAGACACTAGACACAGATATAAACTAACCACAAAATATGATCAATACATTTTTCATCGTTGAGTTGTATATGATGTCTCTCCCGCTTCAACAACAATGGTTATCTTTATAAATGATGTTGAAAATTTGTCGTCGCCTGCAGATGCCTATGGCGGCGTGATGCGCAGAAACTAAATAGGACTAAATTTAACAAAACTAAATAGGACTAAATTTAACAAAACTAAATAGGACTAAATTTAACAAAACTAAATAGGACTACATTTAACAAAACTAAATAGGACTAAATTTCACAAAATTCTCAATGATATTCTTTCATAAAAAAAAAGTTAAAATTGATGAAATACCAGATAGAATGTACTAAAAATAAATAAATATATATACATTTATGTAAGTGTATGTGTGTATTGATATGTGTTTTTGTGCGTGTGACTTTCTTATCAGGTAATACAAAACTATTGTCCTCCCTGTACATTTATTTTTGGAATTGACTATCATGACAAGCTAAACCCTTTACTGACAGGTACGATTGCTAAAAACGAAATGTTTGTGGCGAAGTTTTACTCCAATTACCCTATTTATATTTTTGTTTATGAGTTGAAATTTTACAGAAGAGAAATCAATAGCATCTAGTAAACTGGTTATCCCACACCCCTACCCCTTCATCTTATTCGTTCTGTTTTTTATTTTAAAAACTGTGAGAAACATTTTTTTTAAAAGTCTCATAACCTCTTTTTTTGAAGTCGTGGGGTGTTCTTATGTTTCAATTAGAACATTCTAGGGCTTAGTAGATACTGGCGGCGCCCATCCCTCTCCAGGTCAGCGGAGGGCTTCTTAGCGTTAGTCATTTCTCAACATTTTTATAGTGGCTTTTACGTGGGCTCGATCCAACGCCCCTCAGCTTGTGAGGCGAACGCACTTTTGACTTCGCTACACAGCCGCCAGATACAATTTACTCTCTTTAAAAAAAAAAAATTCATATTAGGCTCAACAGATTTTTTTTTCTATATGCAGGTAGACTTTAGCACGATTTTAACCCTGCGCTAAACAAATCTAAATGAGGACATTATTTTCACAAAATAAATTATTTTAAAATAATTTAAATTATAAACAGCTGCGTATTTTTTTTTATTGGAATCATTTCCAAAATACAGATACATTAATCACAGCACTGCCCCAATTATTAGGGTCGTTAAATGAACCAAAAAATTGTTTCCTATACACACAAAAAATAGTCATAAAAAAATATTCAAATTTTAGAAATTATTTTGAAACTTAACCCCCAATATATATATATATATATATATTTAAAAATTCCAAAACATGATCATTAAAAAAAAACATGTCATAAAGGCCATTTAATTAATTTTCATTTCGTTTTCCGTACTCGCGAACATTCTGTAGCTGAGGGTGAGAGGGGTGTCATTTGGCTCGGCCGAGATTTCATTCTCCTTTCCAGATGGGTAGTTCGAGGGTGGGAGATACGTTTTCCGAAAGTGAGAGAACAATTTACCGTCATGTCATTTGACGTTGTTCATTTTCTGGGTCATTCTTGGCCATTCTTGAGGGTCAGTGAAGGCGAAACTTTTTGAGGACTGTGGGCCGGAAATTAAACCTAAAGCCACTTATTTAAAGCACAGTGCCAACACTCAAATGAAACCTGGAATTGGGCTTAGGGTTTAGCTTTTTTGATTAAGGCAGTAATATTTTAGTCGCGTGTCGGATTATGAGTCTCTTCGTGCAGAGTGTGGCACGCGTGCCAAAGGGTCGCCCTTAATGCTCTAGGCCCTTCTCCGGCACTTACAATTAACGAATGATACGTTTTTACTGATGAGGAACTATAAATCTTATAGGAAATGTTAATCATCAGTAATTTGTATGGAGCACGTCAGCCAATTGGAGCATATCTAATCTTTAAGACAAACTTTCATGTTTTAAGGTTCGTCTAATCTGTTGGAGTGCGTCTAATGTCTGTTAGCCCAAATAATGTGTTGGAAACCCCTCTGATATTTAAAGCACCTGTTCCTCTTAGCTTTTGTGTGACTGTCTAATGTTTTTATAATCACGCATCTTTCGTATCTCTCTAATCTGTTTTATAATCACGATTCTTTCATATCCACTATAATCTATTTATAATCACGCATCTGTCGTATCTCTCTAATCTGTTTTATAATCACGATTCTTTCATATCCACTATAATCTATTTATAATCACGTATCTGTTGTAACCAATCTAATCTGTTTTATGAACACGGCTTTGTCATATCCACTCTAATCTGTTTTATAATCACGTATCTGTAGTATCCCCTCTAATATGTTTCACTATCACGTATCTGTTGTATCCCCTATAATCTGTCATATCCCCTACAATATGTTTTATAAACAAGTATCTGTTATAGCTCCGATAATCTGTTTTATAATCGCTTTTCTGTTGTATCCCCTCTAATCTGTTGTACCTATATAATTTGTTGTACCTATATAATCTGCTTTATCCACTCTAATATGTTGTATCCCCTCTAATATGTTGTATCCCTTCTAATCTGCTTTATCCCCTCTAATCTGTTGTATCCTTTCTAATCTGTTGTATCACCTCTAATCTGTTGTACCTCCTCTAATCTGTTGTATCCCTCTAATATGTTGTATCCCTTCTAATATGTTGTATCCCCTCTAATCTAGTGTACCCCCTCAAATCTACAGTACCCCCTCTAATCTGTTGTATCCCCATCTAATCTACTGTACTCCCTCTAATCTGTTGTATCCCCATCTAATCTACTGTACCCCTCTAATATGTTGCATCCCCATCTAATCTACTGTACCACCTCTAATCTGTTGTATCCCCATCTAATCTACTGTACCCCCTCTAATCTGTTGCATCCCCATCTAATCTACTGTACCCCCTCTAATCTACTGTATCCCCTCTAATCTACTGTATCCCCTCTAATCTGTCGTACCTCCTCTAATATGTTGTATCCCCTCTAATCTACTGTACCCCCTAATCTGCTGTATCCCCTCTAATATAATGTACCCCCTCTAATCTATTGTATCCCCATCTAATATACTGTACCCCCTCTAATCTGTTGTATCTCCTATAATCTGTTGTACCCCCTCTTATTTGCTGTATCCTTTCTAATCTGCTGTGCCCCCCACCCCCTTATCGTCTCATGGGTATAAAATTTGTGGGGACAGCACTTATGTTCCGGAGCATGTCTAATCTTTTTGGCTGCCACTGATTAATCATTTAATGAGCACTGTGTGTGGTTGACATCTCGAGAACCGTTCAACATCCAGAACAACTGATGATAAATACCCGTGTGCACCATCCGCTAAGCGGCAATAACTCTTCAACTCTCCTACAGACAATAATTGCACCGGCAATCAACCGGACGAAACTAAACGAATACACCTGCCATTCCCGTCCCAACCCAAGCCCCCATTTAGCAATGACAACAGATGGTCCAGAACTAATGTCATTGTTCTCAACTTTTCCGTATTACTCGGTCTACACAACCGAAACTGTATAAAAAAGAATTTGTTTTTAATCAGAAACGTCATCCCAAAAATAAATCCTTGAAAAGACATTCATACAAATTTTATGTATGAACAAAATGTTTGAAATTAACTTTCGTTGCAACTGCTTCATTTAAATAATACAGCTTACTAGAAATTTCCCCTTCCCACCTAGCATACAGCATACACTAAAAATAGGCGAGGAAATACTTTCCGTCTACTATAATAAATTAAGGAAGTATTGATTCAAGTAATGCATGCTCTTATATGATTCTGAGCTTCCCATTGTGAATGCACTGTAGAAATGCTTCACGGCTATGAACTATACTGATATTTTTAAAGAACATTTTTATGCCACAGATTTATTTGCATCAGTTTAAAGATATAGAGTCTACACAACATAGAGTCTACACATTACATGATTTTTATGAATCTTATTTAGTTTAGTGTCGGTATCGGAAATATAATCTGGGGCTTGTAATAGTAGAATTTACTAGAAATAACCTGACCAACTCTGTTACTATTACATAAGAAGTTATGTACTTGGTAATCATCATATACATATATAATAGAAACTGATCGATCTTGTGAAGTGGTAGAATGGGGTAAAAGAAGAATATCTTCATACAATGTTCAAATCCTCACCAATCTCTGATACTAGCACTAACACGATATCTTCATACAATGTTCAATCTCTGCTACTTGCCGCACTATGTTGTTGATGACACTGCCTTAAATTATCTCCACAATTTTAAACAGTGGGTAATAGACCCGGCTATTTCTCAGCAACAAGATGTGCGTACCTAAAGAATTGTGAAGAGCTTCGATTTCTACTTTATCACTTTATCTCTCAATTTGTGACGTGAATTAGATTGATATGTAGTGTCTTTTTCTTTGAATTTATCGTCCCGTCGACTGCACTTAGCGACTTCAACACGAACAGCTTTATTTTGCCGTCACAGCGTATAATCCATCGGTTATATATAATACAACAAACATTAAATTTGAGAGAACAGCCAGTCTTGGTATTTTAAAGTGTTTTTTCCAATAGGCTTAGTTACGTCACTCTACTGCGGCGATCCTATTACAGAACTGCCACAGAGAATATTTCCTTTTCAAAACACAGATAGTAAATTGATTCTCATCTCAATCTTCTTGTTAACCCACAGAAACCTGTACCCAAAATTCAATTCTCAGGATTAAAAAAAAAACAACAAACTATTTGTATATTTTCAATGGCGCACGCATTCAATCCGTAGCCTCGGGTAATGGCTTAAGTTAAGGGAGTGCTTAAATTGGACTTCCTGTTTCTCATAGGTCACGATAAATAAAGTTTTCTCTTACTTTTGTTTCGTGGTTTTCTCTGACCGAAATTTGGTTCTAAGAAATGAACAACCTAACTGTGGGATATATAATAGCTACATTTAGACTGTGAGCTGTACTTAGTGATATAGTTTGTAATTTCAATGCTGAAGGGCTTAACATACATTTTAATGTCAATGGTCGGCGATTACATTAACTTAGTGATGTCAATGTTTGGTGCTGTCAATAAATGAAGACTACATTTACTTTGTGATGTAAATGGTCAAAATATTGATTGAATAAAACTCCTATCGGGAAAGAATTTAATTTGTTTTAAACCACAAACTGTTCGGAAAACATAATGACTATAGTGTCTACTTTTAAATTCAAAAGTAACATATAACGAAGGAACGTTTTACATTGTAATTATATCCACCAAGGTATAATTTATACTCGCGCAGTGATACAAAATCACCAAATCTTTGTGTGCCTCAGATAACAATTTACAAATACTGTCTATTTGGAGACTGGAGAGATCTAAAGATATTTCATTACCTAAATCAAAATTAGTGATCTGTGCTAACACATAAACGTGACAGAGATTAACATAATGGCGTTCAGAAATAGATATCATCGCAATCGAAGTCCTGTTTCAAGTATGTATAATGATAATGTTACTATCTAGTTATATAGAATATAGCCACACATACTGGGATATAGTAAAATAATAACTGTCCTAGCTAAATGTGTAATATAAAATTAATATTACAATGGTTTATTTATTGGTAAAGCTACTTCTAAATTAAAATGAATATTGTCAAGTTGATCTTCTTGTGACTCACTAAGTAATGTAATTAAACAACGTGATGTAATTAAATTACTTGTTGTAATTCAACAACTTTATGTAATTCAACAACTTGATGTAAATCAAAAATGTGTTGCAATTCAACAACTTGATGTAATTCAACAACATGATGTAATTCAACAAAGTGATGTAGTTCAACAAAGTGATGTAGTTCAACAAAGTGATGTAGTTCAACAAAGTGATGTAGTTCAACAACTTGATGTAATTTAACTAAGAGATGTAATTTAACTAAGAGATGTAATTTAACAAAGAGATGTAATTCAAAAAAGTGATGTAATTTTACAAACTTAAATAACTCAACAAATTTTGTGTAAACGATTTAAGTGCCTACACCGCCATCAGTCAGATCAGCGCAATCCATCATTACCTAACAGAATGCAACGAAAATTCTAGTGTGTGCTCTTGTTCTCTCCCTTCTGGTTCATTGTAATTCTCGTCTTTCAGGTTCGCTAAAACAACACATTGAAAAAATACGGGTAATTCAACATTCAGCTGCCAGGCTAGATTTTAAGGGGGGAAAACACGGTCGTATTACTCTATCATACAGAATGGGACTACATAAAACTTTAAAATAAAAAACATCGTACATAGAGTATTTGTGTTATAAGACAATAAATTTAAGCTTTATTTATTAACTAATATTCATAACAGTAGACGTTTCGGCGTATGGTTTAATCAGTACAATAACATTAAATAATTACTTACATAGATATTAAAACATATCATATGATAAAAAAAATGAAAAGAAAAGAAAAACAAAAACAGACAAGGACACATGATATAGGAAAAAGGAGGAAGTTGAAGTATCTAAAGTAACAGTGAAAACCACAATGGGAAAACGATTTTGCAGTTAGGTAAAATTATAGATTTGATTAATTCTAATTGGAGTCAACGTACCAAATCGTTTTATGAGTCTATTTTCTATGTGGACTCTATCATGGGTATTGGTTGCATATATAATACCAGTAGCAGCAATATCCTAAATGCCGTCATGGTCAACATTGTTAAAATGTTTAGGCACAGGACACTGAGCCTGTTTAATTATATTGTACAGGTGTTCTCTAAACCGATCTCCAAGACGACGACCTGTCTCACCCACGTAAAATTTATTACATCTCTTGCAAAGAATTGCATAAATAACTTTGCGACTTGTGCAAGTGAATCCATCTTTTCTTTTCATTTTTATCATATAATATGTTTTTAATATTTATGTAAGTAATTATTTAATGTTATTGTTCTGATGAAGGCATTAGCCTAAACGTCTACTGTTATTAGTATTAGTTCATAAATAAAGCGTAAATTTATTGTCTTATAACACAAATACCTTGTGTACGTTGTTTTTTTCATATTAATCTACTACTTCGTGTACATGCACGCATGTATTTCAAGCTGTCCGTTCTATGTCATTACTTATTTTCTGACTCATATCCTTTCTATCTTACTGAACCTTTTTCTGTCTACTCGCCTACTCGTCAGCTCTGCTCTTCTGCAGGCATACGTATTCTCTATGCTCCTGAGAAACGCACTGAACATTAAGCAGCGAAATGTCTTTCTCTTTTCTTTGCTCCTAAACAATGTCATTCTTTACAACTTCACATTCGTAATAGTCCAATTACTAATGCATTCAAGACTGCAATAAATACATCACACTTCATCACGTGATTTAACTTTAAGATAGCTCAAAAATACTGATATGTTGGCAATAACCATTTAAAGGCAACCCTTGGAAAACGCTGTTGAAAACAAGGGAGTTAAGATTTGGATACCCTTCCCCCCTTCCCCCCACACGCATTTTTTTTTCATTCCCCTTCCTCAAATGCCTTTTATTTCTTAGAAGCCAAAGTTCATTTCCCATGAATCCTAAGATTAGCTGTGTCATCACCAGACTCAATGTATAAAACCAAAAGCCAAGACCACCAAATAAAAATAACGTGGCTTAAATCCTGCACTGTTGTATGTGCTATCTGCACTGTATTGCTGTATGTTCCATCTGCACTATCTTTCTGCAGACAAAGTCTTCCTTTATATTACACTACCAGCACTCAACATCATTATCGTATGCGATCACGCATCTTCAAAAAAGTTGCACTTATACTCTATAACTTTCCTTTTAATGTCTCAACATTGAATGTTTCGCTTCTCTTTCTTGTTATCTTTCATTCTCTCTATCATTAACTGTCGTCCTCTCTAATCATCTTTTTATCCTTATCTCTCTTTCTTATTCTTACTTTCTCTCATTTGCCCTCTTTATCTCATTTGCTCTGTCTTTCTCTCTTTCACTCTCTGTCTGTCTGTCTCTCTCCCTCCCCCCTCTCTTTCTCTCTCTTCAATTTACTATATCTCTTACATTCTGACATTCTCTGGGTCTTTATCTTGCTCCCAACACAAACCCGCCGTTAAAGATTGCAGAGGGCTAACCCGCACGGACCCGGTTTGTTTGTGCATTAAATAGATCACATTACGTCATAAATATTAATAGAACTATCCGATCACAATACGTCATAAATAGTATGATGAGTTTGCTTGTAATAGACGTAACTGTAAACACTCTTAGTTAACAAGGCATCGTGCAAGGCTTCCTCACCGAGTGTCATCACCCCGATAATAAGCATCACTAATGTTACCACCAGGGGAACCACTCCATTTCCTTCAGCAAACTTTGCCCACATCATCGTCCGTTCTAAATCGGGGGGGGGGGGGATTTGATTGGTGGTGTTTTAGTGCGTCTTGTACTGTATGGAGCTCTTTGTGCACACACAGAATTAAAAGTATACGATATTAGAAATTAACAACGCTTCAAAACCAATCTAAATACCCAAATACATAGAGCGCCATGATAAATCGATTGAATAAGTCACGGCAGTCAAGTCATTTCACATCAAAATGAGATTGTCTGTTAAATTGAAATATTTATAGAGCGTTTCTGTTGTTTAAATACAACTTTAAAAAATGAATTTCAGAAATAAAAAGACCCTTTGTTTAAACGCTTCACTATTCGTAGAGTGCCTGGCACTTATACTCACTTGTCAATAAGACCGATCAGTAGCTTTGAAGTCACATAAAAGTTTTGTTAAACATTAAAGTGTCTTCTAGCCGTCACCACCAAACGTTATAAGACCCACCTTCTAAAAGTTGCAAGCCTTGGATCTAGCTCATGTCTTGCGGATAGCATGTAACGAGGGCTCAGCCATGGGGAGACCATCAGTTCCTATCTGTCCTCAAGAGAATCGCTTTATCTCCCTTGGGCTACTACTGGATGTTCCCAAACACCCATAGACCAGTCTTTGTATCTATTATAACTTCTACTTTTACAAAAAACTCAACAAATCTCGGATATGATGGAAAAAAGCTAGTGAAATTGTTTAGTTTAACCGGTTAGGGATCAATCGTGAAAAAAAACTGTTTCTCCTCGGGAAAATTTTGTTTTGTGGAACCAAGCGATAATTTTATAATGTATGACAATTTCTACTGGCCAAAAACTTTCAAGGTTCTAGCATCGAATGCGCACGCCTGCGTTTATCGGACACTTAAAGCGTATTGCATCTGTAAATCATTTAATGTCGTTCCTTAACAGAAAAAGACACGGATTTCTTACAGCTCACATATTGATTTCCGCACTACACTCTCTTTTTTTTAACTTTTAAAATCCATTTAATCATTTTTTATGATTACAAACTTCTTTTCTTTAACTCTTTCAGCGCGTGAAGACAAGATCAATAACAACTTAAAATCGCTGTTCACGAGAAAGGGCAGGAAGGAAATGCAAAATCTTTGGCTTAAGAAAACAGTGGGGGAAAGTGAAGGCATGTAGGCTATATCTAAAAACACACCCTATGGACGAAACTCGGAACGTAACGCGCATTTGAAAAACGTTGGCCCTTGGGAGACATTGCTACCTGAGATGCAAGAAATTATAAGAATCAGTCTATAGGGCTGTCATCGACGGGCGAGTCTATTCGCTGGAGATTGACACCCTAGAACAGTGATGCCAAACCAATGGCACGCGTGCCACAGTCGGCACCCAGAGCCTCATCCCCCCCCCCGGTACGTGACAACAAATATAACAGCCTTAATCCAACCAGTTAAGCCAAACCCCCCTTTTCGGGTTTAATTCGAGCGTTGGCACTTTGCTAAAAAATAGTGGGTTTTGGGTGAATTTTGTGCATGCGGCCCCAAAAAGATTCACCACCACTGACCTAGAAGATTCTCTAATCAATTATTAAGTCAGGTCTTTATAACTGTCAAGAACTTAACTGGGTGTTGTTGTTTTTTTTTCGTGTTATCATGTCAACGGTATCACCGTTTGAATAGTACAAAGGAATGAAAACTTGACACTGAACAGCGCTCTCTCTCTCTCTCTCTCTCTCTCTCTCTCACACACACACACACACACACACACACACTCACACACACACACAC
>MUZC01004588.1:111195-124520 GCA_002072015.1 Radix auricularia | reverse complement strand
CCGACACATCTTTGACGTCAGTTCACCGACACATATTTGCCATCAGTTCCCCGACACATATTTGCCATCAGTTCACCGACACATCTTTGACGTCAGTTCACCGACACATCTTTGACGTCAGGTCACCGACACATATTTGACGTCAGTTCACCGACACATATTTGCCATCAGTTCCCCGACACATCTTTGGTGTCAGTTCCCGGACACAATGTTGCCTTTATTTCACAAAACACATTCTGTCGTCAGTTCATCTAGTAAACATTAGGAATATTGAATTTTACCCGACTCTTATTAATTCAAAACTGCTATAAGCAGTTGTTGTCTTTCTGGTATGGTCTATTTTGTAATTAAGTTTGACTCCTCAAATGGCGAGTTAAGAATTTCCAAAGCTGACTTGATATTCCACGAAAATCCTTCCATTTCCTATGAATAATGCCCCGACAAAACAACAATCTCATAAATTTATGTTGTGTCTGGCATAAAGTTTCTTTGTTTATCTAGAAAAAACAAGAATAATTTATATCTTTAAAAATAACGTTATTTAAATATAAGAAAGTCGTTATTGATAATTATGTATGTACTTGAAGTGTGTGGTCAGAGTGACTTAAACAACTCTCTGTGCTTACAAAATTGGCCGCTGTTTGCTTCAGAAAACATGCGTGCAACCAATCAAAATGTAGGAATTTTTTTTTTTTAAATTAATTTTGATTTACATTTTACCGTGGACGCGTGGGGTCTGGATCAAATTGTATTTCTTCCATCTAGCATGAGCTCATTGAGTGATACAGTCGGCCAGGGGTTGCATACGATATGAGATCAAGAGCTCGTAAGTAACATTTGATAGACACGAACACGACACTCTGGTCCTAGGAGTGAGTGACTGCCGCAACGTCTAGACGGAGGAGGGTTCTCAAAAAATAGCCCAGTCTACCATAGTGGGGACTCCTATCATTGGATTTAATTCATATTTTTTAAAATTTTAAACAAAATTATTTATTCAAATTAAATATTTATATTTTATATTTATAATTTTTTGTACACCGCATGATTAAAAAAAATTATTACAATGTCGTTTTAAATTTTCATTTAGGAAATGAATAGGAAGTTATATTCTACGTTTATTAAGCTAACTTGTTTGTATAGAGTGGTTTAAATTTAACGTATGGAAAATTATGAAAATGTTGGATACAAAATGTCTGTTATATCAGCCAAAACAGGAAAAGGATTTTTTTAAGTTTATGCTTGCTCCTCTCAATGTCATAAATATTGGTGATTTTTAAAATCATTTAAAAAAAATTGAATTCTTCAAGCTTAAAAAAAAAAATAAACAAAAGTTGAAAGGAAAATAAAGATGAAAAAAAAACTGAATTATTTTTTTAGCCCTAAGAAATAACCCGGATGATAAGCCGAGAGAATCAGCTAAGCGGTTCAAAGGTTGAAATATATAAAAAGTTAACGATTATGAAGCAAGATTGGGGACGTGCTTTGGCAAATCGGAACGGCAAACTGCAATTTGTAGCTGGTAATGCGTGCTATCGTTTCTTCTTCAATCATGGTCTTGATGGAATAGCCAACAATGGCTGTCAAGAGGTTTGCAGTGAGCACAGTTGGAGGGAAGATGGATGCGTTTCATTGTTGGGGAGGGAACTCTAAATATTGGACATGTAAGACTGCGTCGTGGCAATGAGATTCCTTTTACATGCTTGTTTGGTTCATTTAGTTTTGCTGTTGTTTTGTTGAAATATCCGGCGTAAATCTGACAGTGTGACGCACAGATACAAAAGATATTTTTGATACAGTAGTTCCTCAATGAAAAAGTTCGTAACTGAGACAAAATTACAGAATCTGATATTTAACGATATAAATATAAACCAAAAGGGATTTTGGGTTGATCTTACCTTATCTTATATGTTACAGACGCTCTTTCTGTACAGAAGATTATTGCGTCATACGTATTTCTTTGGTTTGTGTTTAGTCCTGTATTCTTACTAGAGTTTTAAATGATGATAAAGTGTTGGCTTTCCTGGTTTCTTCAATCAACCCATTCCACGCCCGAATTCCGGACGGAAAGAAAGAAAACTTGTATGTGTTTGTTCTTGCATATGGAATAAGAAAGGTGTTTTTATCTTTATGTCCATCTGAAGGTTGTATTAAGTTATCTTTGTGTTGTATTTCTAAATTAGAATTAATTGCCTTTATTATGTATAATTACTAATTTACTCTTGTTTCTTCTATCCTCTAGTGTTTCAAGGTTTAATGATTTAACTAATGGTGTTACTCTTGTCAGTTTTGAATATTCTCCAGTAATAAATCTGGCAGCTCTTTTTTGGGTTTGTTCTAATTTATTGATATTTTCCCTAGTGGATGGGTCCCATACAGTAGATGCATATTCTAGTATAGATCTCACCAGGGTGAGGTAGCATTTTAGTTTTATATCTTTGTTACATTTGTAAAAGTTTCTTTTTATAAAGCCTAAGGTTTTGTTTGATTTTTTAATAACTTCATTGACATGGGGATTCCAAGATAGTTTCTCATTTATTATGACTCCTAAGTATTTTGCATCTTTAGTTTGGGTTAGTTCTTTTCCATGAATGAAATATTTTAAATTTATTTGTTTCTTTTTCTTTGTTACTCAAAGGTTTAAACAACAAGGAGAGCTTATTTCAAGCGTTCTATTAATACGTTTCTTAATAAAACTGAGTCTCATGAATAACAGTTCTCTGGTGTGTATCAATCTATAAACAACACGATTTATCCAAGTAGAAATTTGAAAAATGCTTTGAATATTATTGTTGTTCCAAAAAATCATATGCATCATTTTCCAAAATGACTACCAACCTTTTACCCAAAAGAAATCCAGCTTCTTTGTTTACCATTTTTAAAATTATGTTTAAATTCCAAACATAATGTTGTTGTTTTTTTATTTAAAAAAAAGATTGGTGGCAATAAATGGTACAGATCTAATCCCTCTTTTTCTATTGATTTCGTTCATCAAACACATTTTTTATTTATGTTAAATATTTCATTCGGAAGTTTATCAAAGTCGTTTTATTCTTAAACATTTTATCATCGTCATTTTGTAAAATCCTACTTTTTGGATAGCTGTTCAAAGGTTAAAGACTCATGTACCGGATGTCAATCCAGCCCATCACACTCTAAGTAAAAACATCAGCTCACTAAATTCATGATGAAAATCGTGGCTCATTGCACACAAAAAAAATATTTGAAATCGATTTGAAGCGTAATCGTGATCTTTGTGTTATCTGGGTTGAAGTCTGTCCGTTTGGAATATTAGCTTTAAATCTGTCCGTTTGAATGTTAGCTGAAATCTGTCCGTTGGGAATGTTAGCTTTAAATCTGTCCGTTTGGAATGTTAGCTTTAAATCTGTCCTTTTGGAATGTTAGCTTTACATCCGTCCGTTTGGAATGTTAGCTTTACATCCATCCGTTTGGAATGTTAGCTTTAAATCTGTCCGTTTGGAATGTTAGCTTTAAATCTGCTCGTTGGAAATGTTAGCTTTAAATCTGTCCGTTTGGAATGTTAGCTTTATATCTGTCCGTTTGGAATGTTAGCTTTAAATCTGTCCGTTTGGAATGTAAGCTTTAAATCTGTCCTTTTGGAATGTTAGCTTTACATCCGTCCGTTTGGAATGTTAGCTTTACATCCATCCGTTTGGAATGTTACCTTTAAATCTGTCCGTTTGGAAATTTAGCTTTACATCTGTCCGTTTGGAATGTTAGCTTTAAATCTGTCCGTTTGGAATGTTAGCTTTACATCTGTCCGTTTGGAATGTTAGCTTTAAATCTGTCCGTTTGGAATGTTAGCTTTAAATCTGTCCGTTTGGAATGTTAGCTTTATATCTGTCCGTTGGGAATGTTAGCTTTAAATCTGTCCGTTTGGAATGTAAGCTTTAAATCCGTCCTTTTGGAATGTTAGCTTTACATCCGTCCGTTTAGAATGTTAGCTTTATATCTGTCCGTTGGGAATGTTAGCTTTAAATCTGTCCGTTTGGAATGTAAGCTTTAAATCTGTCCTTTTGGAATACTAGCTTTACATCCGTCCGTTTGGAATGTTAGCTTTACATCTGTCCGTTTGGAATGTTAGCTTTAAATCTGTCCGTTTGGAATGTTAGCTTTATATCTGTCCGTTTGGAATGTTAGCTTTAAATCTGTCCTTTGGGAATGTTAGATTTAAACCTGTCCGTTTGGAATGTTAGCTTTAAATTTTATTTCCAAGCAAAGTGTCTCGCGACCAAACAAGTTGGACTTATTCCAAACAAGGCGTATGCCAAGGCACCACTCTACGAGTATCTACATTACAATGCGAAGTAAAATGTATAAGTATAGATGTTGACGACAAAGATTTTCCCTACACGCCGATAACGTTATGTAATTTGCCTTCAAATTGAGTTTTTTTTTAAAATATGAAAATAACCATAATTAAGAATTCAACCATTAGTTTACATGGTTATAAACAGAACAAAAAACCTTTAACTTCAATGCGTTGTAAATTTTCTAACAAATATAAGAACAAAAACTATTACTGGCTGTGCCCAGTTTCTGAAATTTTCGTTAACTATGACAATTGAGTGTGTTTGGTGACATAGGTCACATAAGTACCTTTATGGTTATGCCCGCTTGATGAGGCGCGCCTGCGATATAACGAGCCGGGTCATAAGAGTTTACCAACTCGACCCAAAAGAAAATGAATATTCAAAGGTGACTTAATTGCTGGACATGACATCAAATATACACGATATTGAAATGTTGGGTAGTGACCGGGAAGCTGGAACTTTTTTACAAAATAGCAAAGCACTATCTAAATAAAAACTTTGAACATAAAATTATTTCACTAAACGTTTGCTGGTAAAATTTGCGTAAATACAGTAGATCTAGAGTAATTTCGCCGTGTTCACTGTTGATACAATAGAAAGTGTTTCAACTTATAAAAAAACGAAACAAATTACAAGGACGTAGTGTTTCAATCTTTTCTTTCTCTTGCGATGCAGCTCCGTCATATTATTATTATTTATTAAGACGTTCATACGTAAACAAAAAAGTTGTTCTTCCTTATTATTTCTTGCTTAGCAGAACGGATTTGCTGTGTTACGTCACAAAATTTGTGCCATGGAATTACCGCGGCTTAACCGATTTTGCGAAATAATGAATCGCGACTAAACGGGATCTATATATGCGTTATATAAAATATAATTTATCCAAATTAATCGATAAATCAATTACATTTTTTCCCGAATAATCCAACAATTTTTTATACTCTGTAGTTATTTTTATAAATAAAATATGACAAACTCCAGAAGCAATTTATTTTTAACCCAATTTCCCCCATGGGGAAAAATTGCGTTTATATATTTGAATTGTCTGGCCAGTCTGTTCGAGCGTTGAACAGCAAGTCCTCCTGAACCATACCAGATAGATTGTTCAGGTCTTTTGCAAATATGTTAAGGAGGCCCCAGAGATGTATACGGCCAAACAAATTACCAAAATTGTTAACTGCATTTCTTGGAAAATCCAAAAGACCCGCAAAAATATTAGTATGTTTTCAATTTCTCGCCAAACAAAACATATATCGGGTTGAAACAAATGCCAAACGGTACCTAATAATATTTAGAACAATGTTGAAGAAGGAATTTTTTGAATAATCACTTTTCGTTCGACTACCGTAATTTTAGCAACAATTTGTAGAAAATGATTGTTTTGAGCTTTGAGTAGTTTCAATTTTTTTAATATTTGAAATGACTTTTAATAATGTAATCTAAAATTACGGTTAATGGGTGTTTCCCGCTTTGTTAATGCTAATGTTTGTTAGATTGTTGCGCGTTGCGCATTATATTGACACATTCTTGGTGTGATGTAAAATACAAAATACACAAACTAATTGTGGGAAAAAAAAGAACTATAAATTTGAGCTTTATTTATAAACTAACACTTCAGTAGACGTTTCGGCTAATGCCTTCATCAGTACAATAACAGGAACTACGTAGTTACATAAGTCTTAAAACATATTATATAAAAAAATGTATATGTAAAATGAAAAAAAAAAGGAAAAACAAAAACAAACAAGGTCACAGAATATAGGAAAAAGGAGGAAGTTGAAGTATCTAAGGTTAAAGTGAAAGCAACAACGGGAAAACGATCATGCACTTAGGTAAAATTATCAATTTGGTTAATTCCATAAGGAGCCAACGTAACAAATCGTTTTTTAAGTCTCTTTTCCCTGTTGATCCTATCACGGGGTATAGGTGTGATGTAGCATGAGGGAATATGACGTCATATTGTTTTCTTTAGTTTCAGATTTACTGACTTGAAATGACTTTTAACTTTTAATGTAATCTGGAATGATTTCCTTAAATAAAAAAAGGGAAAGGGAAATTCTTTGTTGGAAATTGCGTTTAAATACTCAATCGAATTTTTATTACCTGTTTTTTAAAAATTCATTTTATATGAAGTAAAATGGGGTTTTTAGGTCTTGGTCAAAATTTCCAGTACTTTTTCTAAAAGAACATTGCTCATGAAGAAAATTATTACGCCAATGCTTGACTATAAAACTTCACAAAATGATTAAAAAGCTGTGAAAATTTTATTTTCCACTTTATCCAAAAGCAGTGGAGTTACCGAATCCTTTAAAATGCACAGTGCCTATCTTCAACTGGGCGTATACCGTATAAGCTATAATTTGTAAAATGATTTTTTAAAGCGATGAAAAAATATAATAACTCTTTCAAATACACGCTTGAAAATAAATTCAGTTTCATGATACTGCATTAGTAATAAACAAATTCAAGCACAAAACAGCTACAAAGAAATCTGATTTTAAATGAGTACAGTAATAGCAAGAGAATAATAGAGACCGCCTCGAAAGTACACTCTGCTGCATCGGTTAAATAGTATAAGCCAACGCCAAGCGCTGTGTGAATGTCCATAGATTTCTTCTCAGATTCCGAGATATTATTAAATCAATACCCCTGGCATGAAATATCTCTACTTCCTGGGGATATTTCGGTTAAGGGACATAGGGCTTAAGAGAAACGTAGGAAAATAGCCTTACGTCAACAAGTAGGTCTGCAAATGTATGACGACCATCTCTTTTTGGTGTGTGCTGAGCACCAGTAAACGCATGCCCAAAGGTTGGGGGTGCAGCGACACGTTTGCGGTATATTGCGTGCCAGGCCAATGTCTAACAATAAACTGTAAGATATTCAACTGGACAACATTTAAATGCATGAGATTCGGGCTCTAAGATCTCGTCTATAGACTATATTAAATTTCAATGCTATCTTATCCCTTTTACCGATACAAATTTCCTTTTCTCCGAGTTTTGTTTTTGTCACATTTACTACTGGCATTATTTCTACTAGATCTATGTGTAATTTTTGTTGTTGTTATTTTTGTTTTGTTTGGTTCTTATTTTCAACGCAATGCAATATTTCCACATATTTTAAAATGGTTCTTGGTGTTAGATTGTTTCAATTAATTTTAATGTTGCGAAAAGACAAAGAAATTAATTAAAACTGCTTTCTACTAAACATATTTTGTTTAAAATTCAGATTCGCGTCATTTTAACATTTTTGTCTCGGCCAACGTAAAATAGGCACCGTGCCATTTTAATGGGTTTTTTTAAAAAAAAAGAATACATCGTTCAACATTTAACTAAAGTTATTAATGTTTGCCACTCTCATTATTAAAATTCCTTGGTCCAACCCGTCTAGTTACCAAATGCTGCCTAATGACAAATACCCATGACGTCACTTCATCGTTTATCTCTGAAGAAATGAATGACCTCTTCTATAGCGCTTATACTAGCCATGATGGACTAGCAGGCTTGTGGTGCTTTGAGTTAAATTAGTCTACCAAATGAATAATAATTTGACATTTTCTTTAATTGATCTCTGTTTTCATATTTTCTTTCAAAAGTTTCAGAGCACCAAACTACATCTAGAAAAGCTTTTTTGATTATTTAAAATAGAAGATAAAATCAAGTTGTTCCCCCATTCTATTAATTATTGATTAGCTCATTCAATAGTCAAAGCTGCATTAAGTGAATATGACTTTGTCGTATTTTGGTGACATTAATTCGTCTTTAAACTTGAAAATTGTATCGAGAAGAATGTCAGCTCGAATGTCACATCGTTCGATCCATTTATCGGTAAGGTCTTCCTACTGAGATAAATGTTTAAATTTGTCTGTGTAATGGTATTGAGAGGTGTCATTAATACCGTATATACTCGTTCTTTAGCCCGTTGGTTCATAAGCCAACCCCCTCTTTTTGGAAGAGGATAGTATGACAAGTGTGTAACCCGCTCGAAAGCCGACGCCAAGAGTTACCGGTATGTTTTTGTTATTTAACTTTTTATTATTATTATTATTATTTTAAAAATTGTGTCTTTGGCAAACTTGTAAAAAACGCTTAGATTAAAATTCATGGTTGAAAACAAAATTAGTAAAATAATCTATTAAAACATGCAAAACAATTAATTAAATAAGTTAAAAAGGAGAGTGCAGATGTTTAATAATATTGTATAGCTGCTGTTAGAGCAGTCGAATTTTGTCGAATATAGACAAGGAACTTCATGATCTACAATAACAACTCCGATATTCAAGGTACATGCAGAAATCACCTATGACCCGCTCGCAAGCCACCCCCCCCCCCCCAACATTTTCCGCCTAGATTGTGTCCCAAAAAAAAGTCGGCTTTAGAACGAGTATATACGGTAAATGTTTTTGAAATGTTTTATCAAATATTCTTATTTCTTCTGAAATCTATCCATAAATATTTTAAATAATAAAATACACAGAAGTTTCCATTTGATTCCTGTCAGTTTACTCTTTCTCTCTCTCAGTTTACTCTTTCTCTCTCTCTCTCTCTCTCTCTCTCTCTCTCTTTCTCTCTCTCTCTCTGTCTGTCTCTCTCTCTCTCTCTCTCTGTCTCTGTCTCTCTCTCTCTCTCTCTCTCTCTCTCTCTCTTTTTCTCCCCTCCCTTAGGTCTGCCTGTCTGCACAACGCCCCGTCGATCAGTCAAAGGTCCTTTAATCTTTCCATCTCATTCAAGCCGCCGTCCCGCCCGTTCTCCCAGGACCACCAAAAATAGTTTAAGAAAGAAATGATTAAGCGATGACCATGCTGGAAAGAGATGAGACGTTGGCGCGGAATGGGAAGAAAGGGAAGGAAATCATTACGTAGTTCTCACCCTTAAATTCTGACGAGAAGCTGACTCGCCCCAATTAGACATTTTCATTTTGAGCAAAATCAAAGACTTGAGTTTAGACAAGACATGGATCGCCTGTTTATTTGCAGAGTGTTAAGTAGATATTGGGGGGGGGGGGGATTGATACGTATATCTGTAAGAGGAGATTGATCACTGTACAAGGGGCCAACTGATCACTGTACAAGGGGCCAACTGATCACTGTACAAGGGGCCAACTGATCACTGGACAAGGGGCCAACTGATCACTGGACAAGGGGTCAAGTGATCATTGTATAAGGGGCAAACTGATCACTGGACAAGGGGCCAACTGATCAATGTACAAGGGGCAAACTGATCACTGGACAAGGGGCCAACTGATCATTGTACAAGGGGCCAACTGATCATTGGTCAAGGGGCCAACTGATCATAGTATAAGGGGCCAACTGATCACTGGACAAGGGGCGAACCTGAAGTGATTACACTAGTAAAATTATTTTTTTTAAAACTGGTATTACGTTTCATGTTTGTCTTCTTTTCCATTTGACTTTTAGATAAGTTATTTTGAGAGTCTTTGGTGGAACTCATAGACTGACGTGTTAAACGTTAATATTGTCGAGATTGCAGAATTTAAAATAAAGATTTGCGTGTTATATGCTAATATTGCAGTAGTGAATGCTAGATTTCCGCAATAAATGAAAATTTTATGTATTTCAACGCTAAGATTGAAGACTTTATTTTTACGATCACCATGTTTAACACTCATATTGCCAGGCTTTGTCTTTTTGTTGTTATTATTGCTGCTTTCAAAATAGCAATTATTGATTTGAACGCTGAATTTCATTTTTTGTCAAGTGTGTCATTCCTTATCATGAGTCCAAAATTTAAACATTTTTTTGGGGAAAAAAATTCAATGTTAACCATTTGCCTGCTTGTTCCGATGAACACGTTTCTTTGATGATAAAGTAAAAATAAAATAGTCTATATATGACCCGCGGCGTTGCATACGCCACAGACTAGCTCATAGATTGTGCAATGAAAAATGGGAAAGGGGAAACAAACATAAAAAATGGGAAGAAAGAAATGTAAACAACGCGGGGGGGATGTTGCGGGGAAGGCCGACGCATTATTTGGTCTCCAGACATGCGCACTGCAGTTAGCTACCGGCCCCCACCCTGCACCAGCCTAGCTTGCCAACCATAAACTGTGATTGGTCGACAATAGCGAGGATCATTCGAGGGTCATTCGTCAAGCATGTTTCATTACGTCGTGTCCTTGTCCTAATTTCTGGTGAATTATATATATATAATAATTTTATGGAAGCAGAACACACATTTATTATAATCATTCTTCCATCAAAGTTAATTAAGTAATAGACGTATTTTACCATAATGAAAGCTAATTTTCTTTTTTTTTAAATCATCATCTAAAAATGTCATTATTAACAGTTTGATTAAGCCATTGAATACCAGAAAAATATACTCTGAATGTGGGCGGTAACTTTTATTATGCGTGAGGAGAGAAAAAAAAAAGAAAATAACCTCTAAGTTCATTT
The DNA here is from genome assembly GCA_002072015.1 of Radix auricularia. Classification (NCBI taxonomy): domain Eukaryota; kingdom Metazoa; phylum Mollusca; class Gastropoda; family Lymnaeidae; genus Radix; species Radix auricularia. The sequence goes on along the minus strand of MUZC01004588.1, from coordinate 113,766 downwards.
TGGATGTCATGCAAGTCAGAAGCATGAAATCACATATATAAGATGTAGTGTATGCGGTATTTTGGTCTCCCTTGTAGCAAAGTTAATCTTCCCCTTAACTTTCACTATCTTTGTGATTCTCTTTTCGTGTTTTAGATTATAATTTTTGTTTGTCTTTACCTCTGTTTTTTTTAATTTACATGATATTACGTTGATTTTTAAATTGTATATATATCGGCGCACTTTTTTTCGTAACCGTTCATTATTTTACATTTATCTTGTCTTGTCTTATCTATACAGACGCTCCTTCTATACAGAATATTATTGCGCCCACAAACCATGCCGGTCTGTTTGCAAGTGATGCAGCGTTCACGGCTATGAGAGCTCCACGCACTACCCAGCCGCCTTTGTTTCTCTAACTACTGTTAGGTACCCATTCGAAGCTGGGTAGACTCAGGGACGCATTAGGCCCTGGAAACAAATCCTTGACTTCATATGGATTCAAACCCGGGACCATTCATTTCTATGAAACTTGCTCCCTGTATTCATGCAATAATTTGAGTAACTTAGTCGTTTATAACATTCAAAATATGGACATAAGTCTTAAATGTATATAGTATATATTAATTAATTTTGCTTTATTCAGATTGCAAAATCAAAACTGCCGCTTTTGATGTGAAATTTCCAGATGGTACGATTAAAATTGAGACCAAAAAGATTTTCCACCACCAAATGCCGTCCAACTCCAAAAAAGATGTGAGCAATCTTCCACGGCCACCAAAAGCCGTCCAACATTCCAAAAATAACTGAGCAATCTTCCACGACCACCAAAAGCCGTCCAACATTCCAAAAATAACTGAGCAATATTCCACGGCCACCAAAAGCCGTCCAACATTCCAAAAATAACTGAGCAATCTTCCACGGCCACCAAAAGCCGTCCAACTCCACACAAGATCTGAACAATCTTCCCCAACCACCAAAAGCCGTCCAACTCCACACAAGATGTGAGCAATCTACCACGCCAAACACTCTCCGCTACTCAGATCCTCGCTCCCATGTTTTAAGGGGAGGTCAGAAGCGACTCGATTTCAACGTCAAAGAATTACCTGCCTGATTGAATCCAGAGTCGTTGGAGGAAAAATCGACCTCGGAAGCACACACACAAAAAAAAAAGTCAAAGAAAACACGGAGTTTTGATTAAATAAGGCGGAGGCCGGCGTCCAGCAACGCTCCTTTTTCAGCCTGTTGTGTCAATATTTAGATATCCACAGCTCTTCGCTTTACTTGGTGCCGCACGGTTCCTACAAGATTTGCCGTTATTCTTCTCACTCAATAGAAATGATGTGAGTAATGTGTTCTGCATGTTAATGGTGGGGCAGGGAAGAAAATTTTTATTTTTCAAGCTCAAGTATTCAGCTTTAGCATTTTTAGACAGTTTTTTTTAAAATATAATGCAATGAAATATGCAACGAAATAAACAAAAACCAAAAACAAAATTAAACAAAATACGTAAAAAAATAAAAAATAAGACGATGTTTTGAATCAAACAAATATTTTTGTTTAGAAGATTCTAAAATTATTTCTTCTCTTATTCATGGAAATCATAAACCACAAAGATTGCACGATAGAAAACTTATTGTTAAATACACTATGTCGCGTCATCACATCTCATGCGTGTAAATTGCTATAAAGAAATCTGATGTCTCCGGTAATTCCTCTTTGCAACTCTATAGTGCGCCGTGGTTTGACCTATAGTCCCGTCTTAAACAAGTACAAGTAATACAACTGGAGTTTTTAGTATGAAGATAAGTTGATATTGCCATGTTATAGAATACCACATAGTATAGTTATGTTGTTTGGATTTTAAATCCATCCTGGAACATGTTACGACTCTATGTACATTTAAGGCACATGTTAGTTCACTTTTCTTTTTTCCCAAAAATAGTTAAAGTCAAACTTTTAATTTCTAAAAGAGGAAGCGTGGCTTTCATTTAGAAAAGTCTTAGGCCAAAAAATATTAATACTTTGTGGTTAAAAGCGACAGATTTATAATACGTCCCTGTCATTTCATGAGACCTCACATGAAACTTATATTTATAAAAGAAAAGTTGTTGTTTTTTTTTAGATTTCCGTATGCACGAGAGTGGATATTCTGAGTTGATTTTCCATTAGGCTTACATCCCCTTCCAAGGACATGTCTATGTAGCGACATTATTTGCTTCTCTGATTATTATCAGCTGGATTAATTGATTAACCGCCCGCTCATATTTTACTGACCTACATTTTTTAAAAAAAGCAATGCAATCTTCCTTTTAGAAATCACTACTCACTCTTTCGATGATTCCCTTCCTTATTGTTTTTACTCTCTTTACTAATAACCCAATTGTTTTCATCATCAACTCGATCATCTTTTTTTAACTCCTTAATGTTTCCTATGATGTCATCCCGCCTGTCATCACGGTCATGTCCTGCCTCTGATCCAGTTAACAGCGCCCTAGTCATCCTCAGGCACAGTCAAACGCGCCTTAATATACATCTGACCCAGTCAACAGCGTCCTAGTCTGCCTCTAACACAGCCAACAGCGTCCTAGG
>MUZC01004588.1:84646-102627 GCA_002072015.1 Radix auricularia | reverse complement strand
TCTCTCTCTCTCTCTCTCTCTGTCCTTCTCTCTCTCTCTCTCTCTCTCGGATCAAAATGATCATGCTATTTTTTACTATTATCAAAAACAAATTTAACTTTCATGTACTTGAAGTATAGAGATGATTAATTCAAGTGCGCTGTCGTCAGGTGATCAATATTTCTTACAGCAGAACCAACCAATTATTTCTTCTCATTCACTCTGCCAAATATTGTACCTTGACAAATTTTTGGTAAAGACTGCCAAAGCTGAGCCCAAGAGTACACGAAAAGAAATAACCAAGTAAACGGCACCCACATTCCCTGAAGTATTCATTACGTTATTCAGCATCCAAGGTTATATCCAGAGTCAGTTGATGAAATGATCTTTTCATGGGTCACAGGGCGCCTGTTACTGGCAGTAGTTGTGTGCACTGTACAACACAAGACAACAATGGCTACCGACGAGATGTGATCAGCTCTGGCCATGACCGGCCAGTCAAAATGGAAACTTTTTGAAAATAGCCACGTCACGTGATCGCAATCATCAGCTGGGATGTGTGAAGGTTTTATTGCGAGTGGCTGATTCACGGTCGTACTTTACGAGTTCCTTAGCTGAAGATGGCTTAACCGAGCTGTAAACGGCTGCCTCAACACTTGGCTGTTTGTATAGTCCTTTTTATTTTATTTTATTTTCCTAATTTGCTGTTGGGCCGGAAAACATTCAAAAAACAAAGACGGATCGGTTGCTTTAAGGAGCAGACTAAACAAAACTCAATAGATCGTTGACTTATTACATCAGTTAATGAATGGTCCAATTGAGTTGATTACTGGTTCAATCAATACTTGATTTTTTGTACCAATTGATGACTTCTCCCAAAAACGATGAATCGTCCCAATCAGTAGCTGATTTCTCACCATAATTTAATGAATTCTCCAAACAACTTATGACAATGCTCAACCCATTTGGCCCCCCTCCCTAAACGTCACATCCATCCTCAACAACCCCCCCAGGGCCAACCAACCCTGTCCTGACCAATCGCTGAATCTCTTGTCGACCCCTTCCATAACACAATTACCGCGCTCACTGTCAAACTGGCATCCTCTCCACGACCCCTTAGCACTCGTTTGGGCGAATTTGTACATTTTAATTGAAGAGTGTAAGAAACTTAAACATACAATTCAACACTTAAATTTAAACAAGGGGTAGGCGAACTTATTTGCCCGATACCCCGATATCATAATTATGTATGTTGTCATTACCTCAAAGGAGCAGATTTTAGTTGATTATATAAACACCAAATGAGTATGCGTTAGCCCCAAGAGTTCCCTTGTTGTCCCAAGTGGGGTAATGTACACCTGTTCGCCGATCCCTGATTTAAACATAGTATCGGTGAATGGATCGATTATACTCATAGTTTTTAAAAAGGGTTTTGGGTTAAGGATAAATGTGAAAGTATAGTAAACAGTTTACTAACAATACTAATATTAAAATTATGAACTTCAATCTCTGTTCACGTAACTTGTAAGCTTCAAACGTAATCGACATTTCTGTCATCAACTTGGTGTGCATCGATATTGACCAGCTCGTTAGTAAAGAGATAAAGAAAGACAATTCCTGGCTATAAAATCTATAAAATAAACATTCCGCTAGAAATTATTATCAAATCTGGTGTCAGAAGCTTCCATATAATGTTAATAGATGTTTGAGATCATTTAGAGTGGAAAAAAGAAAACACTTTAGGCCAGGTGCGCCACCCAAAAATTTATATATATATATATTTATAAAACAATAATTCTTAAAAAAACAATCCGTGCCCAGCTTAGAAAAACAACACGAATTTCTTAACAATTATTGAATTGTTCCCGTCCCGATTTATCCGTGAGCCATGAGATTGGCATGACGCAGCAGTGGTTGAGCGGCATGCGAGGTCGGCTGGCATACCGAGAGCCGCAGGTTCGAGTCTCTGTGACAGCTGTGATTTGTCCCTGAGTCCACCCAGCTCCGAGGGGTACCCTACACTAGTTGGGGTATTTAAAGGGAGCCACAAAATCTCCTACTACCCGAAGCCGGAGGCTGTTTGACTAGCCAACGGGCCAGCACGATTGTGGGTTCCAACATAAGAATTTACGACGCTCTAATCCTCTACATGGCAACAGCGACTCTAGTGTTTGTTGTAAAATACGTCCGTTAAGTGTGAAGAAATATCTATGACATTTTTAATTAAAATGATGTATATACCACTTAGCCTCGTAGCCAGTTTTTTAATTATTTTTTTATATTCTTTTATATATACATATTCGATAACAAAGGTTTAGAGCAATTTAGCTCATGGTAATCCCCATGTCCAATTTAGGTAACAGAACGGACACGATCTTAAATGATATCATGCTGTTATAAATCATATCTGCTTCAAATAACTCAAATGAAGTCATTAAAAAGACACAATAGCTTATCCTCTCCAAATTACAGTGTCATGTGTTAATCTTGTTTTCTTTTCATTCTTGTTGATTAAGATGTGTGGCATTAGCTAAGATTGGCTGTTTATAAAGAGTTACTACATGTATAAACATTGTTAAATTACCTAACAATTTAACGAGTTTGGGGCATAGAGAAAGAGCGAGTGAGCGAGAGTGAGAGACCGGGAGAGAGACCAAGAGTTAGAGAGAGAGAGTTATGATAGAAAGAGGGAGAGACAGTGAATAATACAGTGAGAGAGAGTGAGAGAGATATGCTAAAGAGAGAGAGAGAGAGTGAGAGAGATATGATAGAAAGGGGGAGAGAGTGAATGAGACAGTGAGAGAGAAAGAGAGTGAGAGGGAGTGAGAGAGATATGCTAAAGAGAGAGATAGAGTTAGAGAGAGATGATAGAAAGAGGGAGAGACAGTGAATGAGACAGAGAGAGAGAAAGAGAGTGAGAGGGAGTGAGAGAGATATGCTAAAGAGAGAGAGAGATATGATAGAAAGAGGGAGAGACAGTGAATGAGACAGTGAGAGAGAAAGAGAGTGAGAGAGAGTGAGAGAGATATGCTAAAGAGAGAGAGAGAGTGAGAGAGATATGATAGAAAGAGGGAGAGACAGTGAATGAGACAGTGGGAGAGAAAGAGAGTGAGAGAGAGTGAGAGAGATATGCTAAAGAGAGAGAGAGAGTGAGAGAGAGATATGATATAAAGAGGGAGAGACAGTGAATGAGACAGTGAGAGAGAAAGAGAGTGAGAGAGAGTGAGAGAGAGATATGCTAAAGAGAGAGAGTGTGAGAGAGAGATATGATAGAAAGAGGGAGAGAGACAGTGAGAGAGATAGACAGTGAGAGAGAGAGACAGTGAGAGAGAGACAGTGAGAGAGAAACAGAGAGTGAGAGAGAGTGTGAGAGATATGCTTGAAAGAGAGAGAGACTGTGAGAGAGACCGAGACTGAGAAATACTGTGAGAGAGACCGAGAGTGAGAGAGAGAGTGAGAGAGAGATAATCTAGAAAGAGAGAGATATATTCTAGAAAGAGAGAGAGACAGTGAGAGAGACAGTGGGAGAGAGACAGGGAGTGAAAGAGATATGCTATGAAGAGAGAGACAGTGAGAGGGAGAGACAGAGAGTGAGAGAGAGAGTGAGAAATGTATGCTAGAAAAAGAGCGAGAGAGAGTTAGAGAGAGAGCGAGTATAAGTGAGAGAGTGAGTGAGAGTTAGAGAGATTGTGAGAAAGTGTGAGAGAGAGAGTTAGAGTGTGAGAGAGAGCGAGAGTGAGAGAGAGAGAGCGAGAGAGAGAGAGAGAGAGCGAGAGTTAGAGAGAGAGATAGAGAGCGAGAGATAGAGAGAGAGAGAGAGCGTGAGAGAGCGAGCGTGAGAGAGCGAGCGTGAGAGAGCGAGCGTGAGAGAGAGTGAGAGAGAGCGAGAGAGAGAGATAGAAAGAGAGAGAAAAAGAGAGTGAGAGAGAGTGAGAGAATGAGAGAGAGAGAGAGAGCGAGCGAGAGAGAGCGAGCGTGAGAGAGAGTGAGAGAGAGCGAGAGAGAGAGATAGAAAGAGAGAGAAAAAGAGAGTGAGAGAGCGAGAGAGAGTGAGAGAGAGAGAGAGAGAGAGAGAGAAAGACGTTGAAGTTACAGACGATCGACATCCTTTTCAATTTCATGACAACATGTCAGAAGTAATCGATAATATTTTAGTGCTGATTTCACTCACCTGAAACGTATGAAATTATTCATGTGTTCTTCGACTGACTTTAATCAATGTGGGGGAGGGGGGATTTCATAGAAACTTGGAGGTCAACGGATGGGCTGATGCTGGGAGATAACTCATCATTAGCCTTCATCTCACGGACGTAAATGGTGCGGTCATGTCAGGGGGAGGGGTGGGGGCGGGTGGTGTTACGGGGGGGGTGTGCAATCAAAATTAAAGGTATCTATACATTTACCCATCTCCCTTAGAAGTGATCGATAACGTTACCTGAAGAGAAGGTATAATGTCCGTAATAAACAATAATATACTAACATGACGTGAATGACAGAATTAGACTTCTAAATGTATTTCACATAGTGCATGCATTAAGCGTTTTTGACGTAAATATCAATGAAGAAAATAATTCTAATAGGAGAGATTACATTTATAGCCACAGTTTTCAGATCACACAGTCCTGTTGATTACAACGTCATCAAGTTAGTTTTTATATAATCACGATATTAATTGAAAATATGGCAGTCAAAGGTAGCATTATATTCTTCAAATATAGAGTTGTGTCTTATACATCCCAGACGCTCTAATTCATATACAGATGATTATGGTATCCTACGTTTATCCGTGGCTTATGTTTACTCTGTTCTCAAATAAAAAGCTAAAAAAAAATGTTAATTGAAGTTTCCGGAAACTCCAGTGTGAATGAAATTATATCTGGTCATGTTAGTGAGGTCAAAAGTAAGTAACAAATATTTTTAAGGAAAAAGTCATTAGCAAAATACATGAAAATACTCATCATTTGACACGATGCTTGTTTAAAAGACGTGAGTCATAAGAAATTGCATTAAACAACAAAATCGTTTCTGAAATTTCCTATTCATAAAATCAACACTTTTCTTTTTTTTTTTTAAAAAAAACCTCAATGAATACAACATAGATCTACTTCCACTTGTGGTAGAGCGTCCTTAATTATAGCCTGTTTCGGTAAAGATAAGACTTAACCTTGTGTGTTATTCTAAGAATTTCAGTGATGATTCACCAGTCAGAACATCGGGTTAGAAAACACTGGCTTTGGGAATGTAATCTAGTTACTACAGTTTTATAGTGTGTTTGCTTTCCCGTAACGAGCGGCTCAATCTTGTCTCACCCAGAGAAGAGTCTGCACTTTAGATCTTGTTAGTGTCTACAAGATTCTCCGACGGGGGCGCTCTTTCCAGGACCTGTAATGTTGTTCAGACCCCCCACATCAACCAATAATTATAGATTAGATTAACGTTTTGTTTCTTGCTGTTTTTGTTTCACAGCACACTATTTTTATATTTCTTGATCAGCTTTTATTTTATATCTTTCACTGTCAAATTTGAAAGTAAGATCATATAATATGCTCGTAACAAATATCATCCTATACAATAAAAGACAGTTGTCTGTGTGGTCCTTAATAGCGATTGGTCCATCAAACTCGTATAGACTCCTACAGTCAATCACTAACTGGTCCATCAAACTCCTATAGACTCCTACAATCAATCACTAACGGAGAAAAATTAAATGCCATTTCAATATTGAACAAATTTAAGCAAAAGTTCAAAACGAGTTATTTTTGCTGTAGTATTTTTGTCATCATTCAGTACTGTATTCCCATCTTGAAGTGTGTCACTCCTGCTAATCACTACTGATACTCCTAGACAACATTCCATTTAAACGACGGTGGAACGTCCTTGGGCGGGCTTTGTTGCTCGTCTGTGCCTAAAAAAAATCTAATCTGAACTGGAATTTCGCGTGAAAGTGAAATGCCCTAAGGAGCATTGTTTTAATGTGTCGTCTTACTTACATGCTTGATTGATTTATAACTAAGCTTCAGAGGTTAAAACGTTTTAGAAACTACAACATCCGTCAACAAACTGTTGAAACAAGATTATTTTAAATACGTACAATCTGACGAGAAAACAACTTTAAAAAAAACTAATGAGTTGGGAGAATGTATTAAAATTTTTAATACTCTCTTCTGTGGGACTACAAAATTCTCTTCTGTGGGACTACAATATTCTCTACGGTGTACTTTCAATATTCTCTACGGTGTACTTTCAATATTCTCTACGGTGTACTTTCAATATTCTCTACGGTGTACTTTCAATATTCTCTACGGTGTACTTTCAATATTCTCTACCGTGGACCTACTATACTCTCTACTGTAGACCTAAAATATTCTCTTATGTTTGCCTACAGTGCTCTCTACTGCAGACCTACAATACACGTCATCTAACTGTAACTGACAAATGAAATGTCAATAAAAAGCTTATATCCTCATGGCTAGAAGGAAAGATTAAATTTAGAATATTTAATGATCTTACAGGACAAGATTAAATTACTTTACAAAGAATAATTGCATAAAGGAATTTATTAACAAGAAATCACTAAATCACACAAGCAGTGAAATTATGTTAAGGCAAGCACACACACACAGACATACACACTCAGACACACATACACACACACACACACAAATACACACACAGACACACACACACAGACACACACACACAGACACACACACAGACACACACACACAGAAATAAAATAAATAACTAAGCAAATCAAACTATTTTCTTTTATTTACTTGTGGTTTTCATTATCCCACCGTAAATTGGTTAACTTTGTTTGAAATAAAATTTGACCTCTTGACTTTTTATATGGATAGTATGATTCATAGATTACCATTCTTTTTCAAAAAATAAAAGTACTTTAAAAAATCCAACAGAAAAGAAGTCAATACCAAAACAAAGTGATGTAGTTGTTGCTATAGAATATTTATCACACACTCCGACGTTAACGTTTCGCTTGAAATCGACCGTGCGCTAAGAGGCCATCTTTCAGTGGACTTTATTTCGGCATAACTTTCTCTGGCGACAGAAGCTATTATTTCGGCCATCTTTTTTTCGTGATTCGCCACCCAACACGTGGAGGCCATCAGATCGTAGCATCGGGCCTGCGGTTAGACATGTAAGGGAGGGGGTGACAGGAGGGAAGTACTCTGTGAATAAAAATACAAAATATGAAGGGTTCAGGCAATGAGGTTGGGGTGGGGGAAGGATAGTTGAAGAATCTCAGAGCTGACAGAAGATCACTGGTCGGTAGTCACTTAATGATGGAGTTACATATTGTCCTTGTCTGCGTCTTTGTTGTCTGTTTTGTTTCGTTGTTTGTTTCAGTTCTGTGAGACGTAAATGGCATTGAATATTGAAAATTCAGTTTTCATCCTTTTTAAGTAAAATTTTGATGACGCAAGGAATAAAGAAATGGTATAAGTTGAATATGACACCTTCTTCCAACTGTAAGGATGGAAAGAAAATAGAAAAAATCGAATTGTTCTCTAAGTATTGTTTAATTATAAATATTTTCTTTCAAAATAAAGAACTGTTATTTTGCACCAAAATCCTTGATTTATATCTTTCGTTAGTGTAAAAGCTTTGTGAGACATTTCATTTCAAATCTACTGGTCATTTGCCAATACATCAGAATGAGTAGTCCACTGTTAACTATATTAAGCCCGCATTTCTTACGCTATGCATGGGCCTAATTATAACATTTATAATGAGCTACACAGGGATGAAATCTAGGTTGAATAAAGTTAGACTTATATTCGTCTTTCAGAATCGTCGAGATGAATATTTAGAATATATTTTTAACATTATGTTTTTAAATTTAAAAAAACTGTATTCATGGCTCTTCGTGGAGCACACAATACCATTTGATGACCACTTCATTGGCGCACATCGTCATTTAGCCACTACTTTGTGGATCACACATGGCCATTTAGCCACTAGTTCGTGGATCATACGTCGACATTTAGCCACTAGTTAATGGATCACACATCGCCATTTAGCCACTAGTTCGTGGAACACACAACTCACAACCCTTAGTCTTATTGTGGCTCTTGTGGGTGTCGGCGCGACACGCCACAGAAACACATCCAATCAGAGAATGGACGCAATGGACACCAGCTTCTCTCCACCAACTATAGTTTCTGCTATGCCTTGGCGATTAGCAACAAAACTGCGGTAACTGCTGAGACGATTAGCAACAAAACTACGGTAACTGCTGAGACTGGAAAATTCCTTCAAAGCCAGGGTATATGTAAGACAACGGTGAGGCACAATGCTGTGACGGGACAACTGAATAGCTGCCGTTATGAAAAAAAAATATTTTAACTCCTAAAATTTAATAGGAGCCTGTGAGATGGTCGACATTTCCTGACTTACATATGTCAACAGATATCTCAAGGGTAAAATTTAATGACACATTCAACCCTAATTATTTGCCTTGGCCCACATTCATGACCGAAGTAACGGAGAGAGTCGAGAGGGCGTGCATAAACTCCTCTCCAGATTCTCGTCTATACTCACCTGGTATAGAGAACATGGCAAATGGGACAGAGATATTAGTCGTCTCTGTAGGGTGGAAGGGGCGATTTTTTAAAAAAAAACACACAACAGGAAAAGACTTATTTACACCAGCATGACGAGTGATCAAAAGAATGACTAGGATTTACACACGTAGTAAGACTGATTTTAACAAAGACTTTATTTGCGAATCTATACAAAGACTCTAAAATATTTTTGAAGTTAGTATTAAATAATTCTTCAGCTTCAATTGAGTTTGTTAAACAAGCTACACGGTTCTGCTCACATCGAATTGTCGAACTCATCTCAAACGTTGCTATAAAAATTGCGTCTGTGTCATCGATTGAAAACCAGGAAAAATGATACATCGTCTGAATTTCCATGATGTGGGTTAAAAATATTGTTGTAAATAGAAATATATATATTTCATTTGGTCTTTGGCACAGGGCCAGATTAATGCTGGGAAAGAATATGTTAGGGGAAAGCGTCACTGACATGCACAAGAGAAACAGCAACAAACACATTTGAACGCATTTTTTTCACTACTCGCATTTACATTACGTCCTTTGTAATGATTTTTTTAACACACGCGACCGTCTCGGTCGGTCGCTTTGTTGTTTTTTAAATCCCTTATATTAATTTCACCGCTAAGCCTCTCTCTTCCCCCCCTATCTCTCTCTCTCTCTCTCTCTCTCTCTCTCTCTCTCTCTCTCTCTCTCTCTCTCTCTCTCTGTCTCTCTCTGTCTTAGTCTATCCGTCGGGCGGAAAAACAAAAGTAAAAAATGACAAATTTTCCGTGATGCTTTTGAGCTGAAATTTTGCACATAGACTCATGTTTCCTAACAATGCATTGTGTTAAAATTTCAGATCGATCGAAATGTACCGTAATTAAATTAATGCACTTTTAGTTTATCTCAATATAAATGCATGGTAGCCGTCTGTTGTTGACATTCACGTGTTTGCTGGAGTTCAGTGTCGCCATGGATGAGAACACCCCCACCCCCACCCGTCCCTTTTTACACCAAGAGAGTTCAGTCACGATAAACCTCTAAATGTTTGTCGCGCGGTGCATATTATTTTGAATATTATCTATAATTTTAGTTCTGTGTCATATATAAGGGATTTATAGTCAAAAACTTTGTTTTTACGGGGTTTTTTTTTCTAGTAGTGCTCCAAAGGGGAACGATGTAGTTGGAAGCAGTGTATGGCATAATCTGGATGTGTTATACTTGTTAAAGGTCGGATGGCTGATGAGTGTCTGTGAAATTGTATTTAATAGTAGTGGTTTCTTTTAAGATGTTAATGTTTAAATAGTTTAGGTTATGTTGACATATAACGGAGTTAACCATTGGAGTAAAGCGGGGAGCTGATACTATCTATGAGCTTTTAAGTATTGTATAAGGACTTGGCTACTTTGTGTTCTCCCATTCACCACAGATGAACTAATTTGTCGGTGGGTGTGGTTATTTAGTGAGCATGACGATATTTGAGATCCCAAAATCGACAGCTAACAGAACTTTATTCAGAGAGTTTGATTTTTATAACTTGATAGGCGAGCTCTTCATCTATCTTTCTTTATAATCTCTTTACTTTCTTCCTTACCGTTTCACAATCATCTCTTGCTCTCTCTCTCTCTCTCTCTCTCTCTCTCTCTCTCTTTCACTGTCTGTGTGTCCCTCTCTCTTCTCCCTATCTACACCCGCTCATATCAAACACGAAATAAACTAAAGAAAGATATTATCATTTTTTTTCCGAGACCATCCTTTAGTCCCTTCTCATCTTATATATTTTTTTGAGAGTCCTCCAACTTTTCAAATTACCGATCTTATATTTTCTCACTCTCCATTAAAATGGCTAGATACGCAACCTATAGCTCAGCTCATTTGCATAAATTCAAACCAAACGTCCCGACCAAATCTGGCGAGACGCCCACACAGCTAAACACCTCCCCACATATAAAAACCTTTGGAATCAATCCATTTTGCCGTGTCCAATTTTGCCACTTTTTTTTCATCCAGCTATTAATTTGTCTCAAGTGTTCGTAGGATCTCAGGAATGTCGAAATCTTCAAACCTTCTTCTCTTATAGAGATCTTCAAACCTTCTTCTCTCTTTTTGAGATCTTCAAACATTCTTCTCTTAAAAAGATCTTAAAACCTTCTTCTCTTAAAAAGATCTTAAAACCTTCTTCTGTTAAAAAGATCTAAAAACCTTCTTCTATTAAAACGATCTTAAAACCTTCTTCTCTCTTTTTGAGATCTTCAAACCTTCTTCTCTTAAAAAGATCCCCAAAACTTCTCTTATAAAGATCTTCAAACCTTCTTCTCTTATACAGATCTTCAAACCTTCTTCTCTCTTTTTGAGATCTTCAAACCTTCTTCTCTTATAGAGATCTTCAAACCTTCTTCTCTCTTTTTGAGATCTTCAAACCTTCTTCTCTTATCGAGATCTTCAAACCTTCTTCTCTTATCGAAATCTTCAAACCATCTCTTATAGAGATCTTCAAACCTTCTTCTCTTATGGAGATCTTGAAACCTTCTCTTATAGAGATCTTCAAACCTTCTTCTCTTATCGAGAACTTCAAACCTTCTTCTCTTATCGAGATCTTCAAACTTTCTTCTCTTATCGAGATCTTCAAACATTCATCTCTTATCGAGATCTTCAAACATTCATCTCTTATCGAGATCTTCAAACCCTCTTCTCTTATCGAGATCTTCAAACATTCTTCTCTTATCGAGATCTTCAAACCTTCTTCTCTTATAGAGATCTTCAAACCTTATTCTCTTATAGAGATCTTCAAACCTTCTTCTCTTTTAGAGATCTTCAAACCTTCTTCTCTCCTTTTGAGATCTTCAAACCTTCTTCTCTTATAGAGATCTTCAAACCTTCTTCTTTTATCGAGATCTTCAAACATTCATCTCTTATCGAGATCTTCAAACCTTCTTCTCTTATAGAGATCTTCAAACCTTCTTCTCTTATAGAGATCTTCAAACCTTCTTCTCTTATAGAGATCTTCAAACCTTATTCTCTTATAGAGATCTTCAAACCTTATTCTCTTATCGAAAAGGAGGTGGGGTTTCAACATCGTCATTAAAAATTTATTTTATTCTAAGCCAATTTTTATATATGTGGCTTAGACAAATATTATTAAAGTTGTAATTTTGTATTTTAAAAAAAACACAAAAAGTCAAAGTTTTTTTTTACTATAAATATATGACACATAATTAAAAGAATGTTCATTATAATACGCATCGCACGAAAATCAACAAATCCAAAAATTGTAGTTAGATCTACGTGTCATACAAAAAAAAATTATAATTTAAAAAAAAAAAACTACTTTAGTCTGCCTGCTAAATTTTAACTCGATTTGATCAAGGGAAAAGCGCTAAAAAAACATGTTTAATATAGTGCTCACCGCGATACCGACTAGCAAATACTCTAAACATTTACAGATTGGGAATATATTTTTTTAATGCAATCAAAATAAAACGGCCCGCACCACGCGACCGAAGTATATTAAAAAGGTTGTTCAATATAATACGCACCGCGACACTCTAGCACAAAAATTAACATGCTACATAAAGATAAATTAAGAAAATCTAAAAATTTCATTAAGTTAATTACAGAATATTCAATTGATCTAAAATTTTGATAGATCATTTTTATCGTTGGCACAAGTCTGCCTGCAACATTTCAGTTCGCTAGCGGGTAAAAAACCGATCTACAGTTTTCCTGGAAAAGAATCAATGAATCAGGCAAGGAATCAAGCAATCAAGCAGACGCCAGGAGTTAAAATATAAGATTTAAATTTTTTTGTTTTTCCTACGATCTATATCCTTAAGGCTTCTATTGAACACGGTTAATTTAAGCTGACTGGTGTGATGATGGTGTGTTGTATCTGAAGGTCCTGCTGCGTTACACTTATTGGCCAAAAAAAAAAGTTTTGCAGTTAAACTTTGAACGTGCAACAAATGCGTATGCAATGAGTCATTACCGCAGTCAACGGGTTAACAATCTGAGCGATCTAAATACAATAAATAAAGAGTATTATTATAATACTTTAAAAACATGTATAAAAAATTAAGCAATCCCAACTCAGACGCCAAAAAATAATATTCTTTGTAAAAATACCCTTCAGATGTTTTTAAGTTTTATAAATGTGTAAGGTACTTTCAAGATGTATGCTTTTCACTATTGCTTTCACATGTTGCTTTGACAATTAATGTTTGGGATTAAAAAAGCGTTCACTGGTCCAGCTATTGAGTTTATACAGTACAATTTCAGGATTAACTGATTTCATTTTTTTCATCTTAGTTAATTAAGTCTTGCAATTTCTGTATTCCCTTGATCAAATATTCGTGAATTCAATCGTTTGTACTAAAGAATAAGGGGTTGAAAGCTAATAAAGTTTAGAAATGTATATTTTAAATGTGCACCATATTTAAGAAATGATACAATGGACTTACAAAAAATACCAAATTACTTTAAAACATCTTGGAATAAATCATTATGTGCAGAAAATAGTTACTAAATATGATCAAATGACTAAATATCCTATTAAAATTGTCTTTAGATTCAATTCAGAAACGTTTACTACATCCCAGCACCCATACAATCTTTCCTAACGTTAAGTGTTTTCATAAATTATAAACAATATTCTACTTTTTTAAATTGACAGTGTTTTCTCAGACATTCTTAATTTAGTGAAAAGTCTACATTAAAAAAATATTTTTAAAATCTTAGTCAGATCATTTTATAAAATTCCTCGCAAAGTTCTGTCTCAAACTAGTTAAACGTGTTAAAGTTCTGTCTTAAACTAGTTAAACGTGTTAAAGTTCTGTCTTAAACTAGTTAAACGTGTTAAAGTTCTGTCTTAAACTAGTTAAACTTATTCTTGCATCCCCACTCTCCCACCACGATTCCCAGCCGTCTAGAAATGGAAAGGTCAGACTTCAGACGTCATGGCATCCACCTGTATTTCCGTTGCATTCATCATTGCATTATCTGCCCCTGGAGATGAGGTTAATTCCTCACAGATAAAATACCGCATAAGATAAGATAATTACACACAAGCTGCATAAGGACCGGGATAAAACGCACATATACACAGCAATTTATCATTATAACGCGTGTGAGGTGGGTACCTTGGTGGCGGTAATAAAATGTCATTATTTAAATTTTCATTTTATGACCTCATCAACGGATCGATATCACCCTATTGACCTTTTTTTCTAGTCATCAGGTTTGTATGTTGGTCAGATGGTCCTTCTTGTAAAGACATTTTTATTTTGGTTAGATGGTCATAGAAAAGTCATTTGTATGTTGACCAGATTGTCTTAGTATGGACATTTGCATGTTGGTCAGATGGTCCTGGTAAATACGTTTATATGTTGATCAGACAGTCCTACTAACGACATTTGTTTGTTGATCAGATAGTCCTAGTAAGGACATTTTTATTTTGGTCAGGTGGTCAAGGTTAAGATATTGTTAACATTTCCGAACAAGGATCACAGATATGATGGATGTGCTCCATCGCACCTGAAGGTGATGTTTTATAAGACGATGATCATCTTGCCTCTTGAAACTTTACTCAGGTCTGGGAGATGCATGTGGGCTGAACAGATGTGAGTTGGATAGATGCGGGTTAAATAGATGTGGGTTGAACATATGTGAGTTGGATAGATGCGGGTTAAATAGATGTGGATTGAATAGATATTGATTGAATAGATGTGGGGTGAATAGATGCGGGTTAAATAGATGTGGGTTGAATAGATGTTGATTGAATAGATGTGGGGTGAATAGATGTGGGTTAAATAGATTTGGGTTGAACAGATGTGAGTTGGATAGATGAGGGTTAAATAGATGTGGGTTGAATAGATGTTGATTGAATAGATGTGGGGTGAATAGTTGTAGGGTGCATAGATGTGCGTTAAATATATGTGGGTTGAACAGATGTGAGTTGGATAGATGCGGGTTAAATAGATGTGGGTTGAACAGATGTGAGTTGGATAGATGCGGGTTAAATAGATGTGGGTTGAACAGATGTGAGTTGGATAGATGTGGGTTAAATAGATGTGGGGTGAACAGATGTGAGTTGGATAGATGCGGGTTAACTATATGTGGGTTGAATAGATGTTGATTGAATAGATGTGGGTTGAACAGATGTGAGTTGGATAGATGCGGGTTAAATAGATGTGGGTTGAATAGATGTTGATTGAATAGATGTGGGGTGAATAGATGCGGGTTAAATAGATGTGGGTTGAACAGATGTGAGTCGGATAGATGCGGGTTAAATAGATGTGGGTTGAATAGATGTTGATTGAATAGATGTGGGGTGAATAGATGCGGGTTAAATAGATGTGGGTTGAAAAGATGTGAGTTGGATAGATGCGGGTTAAATAGATGTGGGTTGAACAGATGTGAGTTGGATAGATGTGGGTTAAATAGATGTGGGTTGAACAGATGTGAGTTGGATAGATGCGGGTTAAATAGATGTGGGTTGAATAGATGTTGATTGAATAGATGTGGGGTGAATAGATGCGGGTTAAATAGATGTGGGTTGAACAGATGTGAGTTGGATAGATGCGGGTTAAACAGATGTGGGTTGAATAGATGTTGATTGAATAGATGTGGGGTAAATAGTTGTGGGGTGCAAAGATGTGCGTTAAATATATGTTGGTTGAACAGATTTGTGGTGAATAGATGTGGGTTGAATAGGTCTGGGTTGAACAGGTGTGGGGTGAATAGCTGTGGGTTAAATAAATGTGGGTTGAACACATTTGTGGTGAATAGATGTGTGTTGAATAGGTCTGGGTTGAACAGATGTGGGTGAATAGATGTGGGTTTAATATATGTGGGTTGAACAGATGTGGGGTGAATAGATATGGGTTAAATATATGTGGGTTGAATATAAGGGGATTGAGGCATGGGATAGATAACTATTTCAAAGCTGTAAACATAGGAAAAATCCGAATCTCAACACCCAACTTTGAATACGCAAAAAAAGAGAGGGGGACTTGGTACCAAAGTGACGAGACTGTTTCGAAAGAAGGTTTTAAGGCTGTGTTCATTATTTTTCTTTCATCTTTGACACACTTGGTGATACACTGAGTGACATACTGGGTGACACACTATGTGATCCAATGGGACACATTTTGGATAACACACTTTGAATAACACACTTTGGATAACACACTTTGGATAACTCACTTTGGATAACACACTGGGTTACACAGTTGGCTACCAATAACATCTAATACTGTGTAACCCACTCAGTGACACACTGGGTGTATGTGGAGATACTTGAACTTAAGACGCATGCAGCGAGATAAAAATATTTTATAGAAAGGATTTCATCAGGATTTTAGTGCCATCCTTGACATCTTGAACATACCAGAATCCAAAGACAAAGGATTTAACACTAAAAACGTGTTAGTATATTATGTTAAAAGAAAAAAAAGCAGTCAACAAAAATAATTATTTTGTCAGCCAATGCGTGGTTAGGGACCTAGGTAAAACCAAAGATCTCCGTAGTTACACAGCCTTAAAACATATATATAATTTTTTTTATTAACATCAGAGACGATTAAACTCACAAAGAGCAACCACGTAAAGTCTTAGAGCTCTACATATAAACTATGTTAAATTCAAGCTTAAAATTGTCTTTCAACTGCTCTAAAACAGTGCTTCTCAAAATGCCGGTCTGTGGAACATTCGCCGCCGGTCCGCAGACGTTATCAAGAAATGACATTTGGAAACAATGATACTACGCTCATATAGTATGTCATTTTTTCGGGAATAAACACATAAAATGAAACAAATAGAATAAAATAGCGGTGAATTTTATCTCGCTACCACGTCTCTACAGAGAAAATAGTTCACAAGTCCGCGGTGCAATAAAAAAAAAAAGTCCTTCCGGCCCGCTGTACTAAAAAGTTTGAGAAGCACTGTTCTAAAACTTTCGTCCTAAAAATTCAATCATAATGTAAACATAATATGCGTCCTATTAACAGGATTTACCGCTTTCCTTTGACGAAGTCAAATAAATATTTATAACCGGTTAATGGGATTTATTTAAATAACCAGTCCCAGTTCGCGTCTGGTTAACATCTGGTGAATATGATTGAACTGACCAAATTTCACCTTTCAAATCAAAAGAGTGACCTTCTGTCTGAGCTCACGAAAGGTCAGCCCACTGTGACATGACCTCAGTGATTTAACATTCGATAGATAATATTATGTTGGCAGATCTTACTTACCCTAGCGTATTGGTGTCGCAGATACCTCAGATCTGAGCTTAACAAGCGGATGTTCTGGTAATCTCAGGGAAGTAACTCTTGCATGGATATAGTCCTAGAGTTCTAGAAGGTCCTGCCTTGACGCATCATTTTCTTTTTAAAATATCACTCCAGAAATGAGTCTGGTAAATCTTCAAACAGTCGGCCAGTTGTGAGAGATGAACGTAACTTTGAATTATTGGTCGACTAATTTTAAAATTGCTATTTAACTTTAGACAATAAAATTATAATGTTTCCACCTTATCACGATAAATAGCCATAAGAATCTAATGTTTGTTTTAAATAAACTCAAATAGTAATAGTAAAAACATTCATATCGTTTCGGCAATTCAAGAAATTAGTGTTAGATCCATCAACAAAATAAAATTAATAGATTTTACTCTTTTTTGACAATGGTGAAAAGACTGTCGAAAACAAACATTTGCACGGAAAAGATTAATAATTTACGGCAATATATCACTTGCAAAACATTTTAAATAACCTCACAGAGTAACAAAAACGGTATTCAGAGAATTATTACACCGTTACAAATTTGTATTGTATTCTTGTCATAATCAATTTTAAGAAACTTTAATATTTTTTCTTGATGGAAATTGAAGTTTAAATCAAATCCACGTTCTTAAATACGTCTTTCCATGGCTCACTTACACATTTAACCCAAGTGCGTAATCGCCTAATCGTTGTTGGTATCAATGGAACACGCGTGAATAACTAGTGAGGTACGTCGTTAAGTTCCACGAAGCCTGCACTCAAACCCCCGTCCAATTACTGGCAGGCCATCCTGCTCAGCCCCCGGTCTACCCGTGCATCCATCTCACTCCCCGCCGCTAAACCTCAGCGCTCGCGACCTCTACTCACTTCTGTCAGCCCGCGATCCTTGTGACCGATGCAGGATGGTTTGTGTGACTGTGTGGGGGGAGGTGCGATCGTCTATGTTAGTGAGTGTGTGTGTGTGTGTGTGTCTGTGTGTGTGACGGAGTTGGGGAAAGGAAATCATGAAATGGACATTGAGCAATTCTCATATATTTTTAAACCAAAAATAGACCTGCCGTATGCAAAAGAAACTGATGAAGCCTAGATTTTTTAAAAACTTTAATTGATTCATTTAGTAACATTTAAGTAATTTTGAGAATTTTCAAATTTAAAA
>MUZC01004588.1:59585-84555 GCA_002072015.1 Radix auricularia | reverse complement strand
TTTTTTTTTTTTTTTGTTGAGTTTTAACAATTTTTATTTTAAAAAAAGATAAAATATTACTATTACACATTACCAAAATTTGAAAATCTTAAGAAATTCTGAGATTTTCTTTCAGTCTTTCAAAGTATTCTTTGCCCTCAAATATGAAATCAAGGATCCCCTGTTATCAACTTTAGAGCAACCAGGCAAGTACATGTTGATGTTATCATTAGCACCTAATAGAGTACAGATAATGATCTAACGTGTGTAGGCCTGTCAACAGGTACCCGGGTGCAGGGTACCCGTTGATACGTGATTACCCGGGTAGTAAAAATCCGCTCGGGTAACCGTGAAAATATAGCTTCAATGTCTATATTAACGGAGGCCAACTTCGACTCCCATTCGGATTTTGTTTATGTTTGTTTACTTTGTGGCTCGCGAAACAATTAATCAAATGAAAATGTTTGTTTGAAATATGTGCTATGAAGTACATCTAAGGAGAAATATCTGTCAACGGGGAATAAAATATGGTCCCAACAAACTACAATGCATTTTGGTACATCTTTTTTCTATCAACGTGAAACAGAATTCGCAAACACAAAAAAGGTTTTAGCTCTTAAAATAATCATATAATGAAAACAATTCTCTGCCTGAAATAAGGAGTGACTGCTTAGAGATGAAAGCAGCTGTAATTGTTAATTTAACAAACTGCTTTGACACTAAAGCTGATTTGAAATATGCCGATTGATACTAGCTCATGTTGTTTATCTACCCACCTCTCCTCCCTTCACTCACATTACCCACACCCCTTGCATTCCCTTGTGTTTCTTGGGTTCATTAACACGTGTTGACTTTGAAAAAATGATGTTAATAATGCTTGCAAGGTTGTTAGTATTTAAAGTTAATAAATTAAATACTAACAGTGTAAGATGGGCAAGACCTCTGACTTGAGGATGGACTACCCAGTTATGAAAGAGACCGTGTTTGTTTTTCTTTCATAAAAACACCCCCTGTTTTGACACTAACTTTGCTTTGAAATATGCCGACATTGGGTTAATTATTTTTCTTTATCTACACCCTCCCTCCCCCTATAACCGCACCCAATACATTCGCTTGTGTTTCTTGTGTTTGTTAACACGTGGTGACCCAGAAAGTATCATGTTAATAATGCGTACAAGGTTGTCACTATTTAAAGTTAATCAATTAAATAGTCCATGGGGATGCACTGCATAGAGCTGAAAGAGGCCGTGTTTGGTTTTGTTAATTAAAGCATCCCTGCGTTGACACTAACTTTCCTTTGAAATACGCTGACATTGGGTTTTCGATTGTAGATGTTGTTTATCTACCCAATCTCCTCCCTCCATTCGATTGTGTTTTGTGTGTTCGTTACCAGGTGGGCCTTGCCCAAAAACCGATTTTAATAATACATCCAAAATGTTCAGTTTTTAAAGTCAATAAATTAGTTAATTAGTTACTAACAGTGTGATATGGTTAAGGGGCCATCCATAAATGACGTTTTGCACCTAGGGGAGGAGGGGGTTACACATTTGTGACGAGGGGAGGGGTGAGTGTTTTAGAAATGTGACGTCACATCAAAACGTGCAACATTAAATAAAAGTTCCACTTGAATATTTGATTGCTTACAATTTATTAAATGATGTTTTAGATGGATTTACGCTTGCATCGATTTTAGAGTTCAACTTCAGATTATTAAATACAAACTTAAGTGACAGTAAAGTTATTTGACACATGCTGATTTTCAAAAAGGAAGTACGGCTTTTATGGGATATGGGAGGGGGGCTAAAATTTTCGTTGGTGGGGCTAAATCTTCTTAAGGGGGGGGGGGCTAAAACCTTTTTATGGGGGTCAAAGTTATTATGACGAGGGAGGGTGTAAAAATGTGACCAAAATCGCTTGACGTCATTAATCAACGTCGGCCTTGTGGCTACTGTGTGAAATGAGGTGCATGTAAGGTGGCTAGGTAGCACTGTAACCCGGGTACCATTCGAAATTTGGACGGGTACCGGGACAGCATTTTTCAACAAAACTGACAGCCCTAAACTTGTGTGATTAAATATTAATGTGTTTTTTTTTCTTTTCAGGAAATTCTATATAAACAAATGCTATATATTACACGCGAACTCATGCTAATAATCCGATGAATAAACAATCGATCTATATTACACTCAAACATATGCTAATAATCCCATGCATTTCTAGAAATGGTCTTAAGGCCCTCTATGGTATTCCTTGTTGCCAGGCAACATCGCCAAACTCAAGTGACATTAAAAACTAAGATTTGTCTTTGGAAACGATCTCTTCAAGGGCTCTCCGACCACTTCTTAATGACTTCATTTCTACTCACATTTCCATCTTGTTAGCTCGCAGAGCATAATTTTTTTAGTAGACATGGCTCTTTGAAATCTGAGGTACAATAGGATATCTTATATAACTTGGGGTTTTTTAGAACCAAAATAAGATTCTTACATGTCCAGTCAATAACAATACTAAAATATAAAGTATTTACAGAAAAAAAAATTATGTAAATTATATTCATCACAGTCAAATAGTGGCAATGTTGAACCTTTCTATCATTTTCGATGGTATGTTCATAGTCATAGCACTGAAAATGTTCCAGTAAAATTATCGTTCTTGCATGGCTCTCTCTCCCTTTTTGTCCCCCCTCTCTCTCTCTCTCTCTCTCTCTCTCTCTCTCTCTATCTCTCTATCTCTCTCTCTCTCTCTCTCTGTCTCTCTTGTTTTCTTTTTTTTTGGTTTTGGACGGGAGTGCATCTACATCATCTGATGTACATCAGATATTTTTCATACTCTCTTTAAAGACTTATTGGATAGAGCAACATTTCGTGAGAAATCTTTGATAATACGCATGCGATCATTTCAAAGAGTGGCATTGCTCAGACGCTTGCGTGCAGGGCTTCCATTAAAATGCCCTAGGAGATGCTGAAAGAGATCGCTTGTTAAGGTTGATAATATGCCATGTTGTAAGGATGACCAACCTCCACGTTGTTCTGGTGTAGGCAGAAAACTCCCTCCCCCCCCCCCCCCCAGAGAAGGCTGCATTTCATGATGAGTCGGGGTTCATGTTTGTACCACGGCTGAGGAGTATTGACTTTTGGGAGATAGAAGGAGTGGTGAACTTAGTGGATAGAGAGTGAGGAGGGAAATTGATGCGAAACCTGAGGGAATGAGGCAGTTAGGGGAGAGGGATCCTGGTAGGCATAGGAAGTGAGGATAAAACTTTTTAAACGTGACGGATTGGCAAGGTAATGATCATCTCACTAGGAATAGGATGGCTTGGGTTGAATTTAACTCATAGATATAGGATAAAAATATCAGGAATCGAAGAGGGGCAGCAAACAAACAATGATTATATGAAATCTTTTTGAGATCAATGCTTGTGCTGTGATTTAAAGGTTAAAAAAACACAAGTAAAATAGGATTAATATTACCATGGTAGAAGAGAGAACAAGATTCACCAGGAGAGAGCGATAGTGGAATTTAATGATCGTGTTGTTCGTCTTTCCCCAGACAGGATTACAAAGATCTCAGAGCACCGGTGAGCACGCAGGGAACTATTCAGTCCACAGCTTTGCCGCACGTAGTACACATTTAGATCGTTGGTTTAGTAAATCTTGAATTATAGTCGGGTATGATTTTAATCGTTGCGCGTGCAGTAAGTATGTTTGCATTCTGAGAATGGGGATTCAATATTGAGTCAGTCTAGCCATAAAATACGAATTACAGCAAATATAAACAACGAATAGAATTCAGTGTCCAAACTTTGAGCGGAAGAATATAGAGATACATTCGAGCGTTACTCTATTTATTTCTTATTTTTCTCTGTACTCAAAACAATTTTCTTTCGGAGATGTCTTTCTCATTTAAACAAGAAATCAAATATTTGAAATTGTTAAAAAGTTAAAAAATGAAAATAATACCCATGATCCATATTAGGGTTCTCGAAACTTTTCTACCGGAGGGCTGTATTTACTGTAAAACAGCAGGCAGGGTCCGACTACAAACAGTTTTGTGGTAAAGTATAGAGAAAAACAGTATCTTTTTTTATAAAAAGATCTCCAAGGGCCGGATGAGAGGGCCTCGCGTGCCGCATCTGGCCCGCGGGCCGTAGTTTGGAAAACCCTGATCTACATTATTGATTTATTGTTCACTATAACAAATGTAGAGATAAGAAGAACAAATACTTTACAATGTTTGAGATAAATCAGAGTTAAGACTTCATTACTTTGAATAACTGTTCTTTTTTTAGGTTGGCAACTGTTAGATATTGATCAATTAACACGGCAAGTTACAATCGGCCAATGTCAGATTGCTCAAAGAAGCTGTAGTAAGTTGAGTTAGCGCAAGGGTAAAGGTTAGAGCACGCTTTTAAAAGAATGTTAAATAGGGCTCAGTAAAAGGGAAAGCACTTGGTTGCAAAGCTGAAAATCGTTAAAATATATTTTTTTTTCCATTGCGGTCACGGCCTTATATGGCAGTTTTAATCCCTGACATGACGTAGACTCACATTGGCCTAGGGCACATGGCTTGGAAAAGCTCGCCAAATTAAAAGTGCCGGAAATAGAAACAAGAATCAAGAGAGAATTTACATTTGTTACTAGAATATGTTAATCCAAGATTTTCTGCTCCAACTTTCAATTTCCATTTATGCGACCATTATCTTTTTCTTTGATAACAATATTTTCTCTATGCACTTATTAACTGTTCTAATGTTATGATAAAACCATAAAGAGATCGTCATCTAGAAAAAGCGAATTATCCTTTTGTAGTATGTTGATCTAGCGATGACTACATTGCATGTTTACTGTACGCAGACACGGGGGTTAACTCTCGTCTGGTCATCTGCCCAAATTCCTGGCTTGTTTATGTTGGAAACGGCGGCCATTTATTGGTGTTGAACGTCCCATGGCGATAAAAACGTATGTTCATGGGAGTCATATAGGAGTCAGCTACTCCGGAAAAGGATTGAAAATTGCTCATGTAAATAAAAAAAAAGAATTTCTCTCCTTACAGATATATCATTTCCATTCTGGAATGCTTGTCATCAATGTTTCATCAAGTAGTGGTGCTCAGAGAATTTAGCCCTTCTCTCACAGGATCAAATTTTAATTTAACTAGAGTCTCAATTGATTAAAACACATTTCTTACTAATTGTTGATGGATTTGTTAGTCACCTGGCTTTGTTTTCGTGGTTTAACCCAGGCACCAGAGTAGCGCTCAGAGAATGTCTCAAGAAAGTAGACATTCTAAGAAACCCTAGCTAAATTAGAAATGTTCACTCAATTTTTAACCTTATTATTATTTTTTTTTTTTTTTAGAGAAATATGAATTCACTCATCACTTAATTATTGTATTATGTTTTTAATTAAATAATAATATTTATTAACAATTTTATGGCTATTGCCCGGCGGTGTCACACACAATACACATTATTATATTACACGATGTAAGCAGACTTTTAAAGCCTCTCTAACAGTAAACATAGAAGCTCGTTATTCCCCCATCAGTGCCGAAAAATAAAACTGTGTGGGTCTTCCCGGTCAACTCGCTCTGTGTAAAGTTAAAACTGGCGACCGACTGCGATCTGACTGAAGTTCAAGGCAGCAGCCACTGATCTGTGGCGCGACTAGAATGTCATTTTAATTCAAGTGTTGAGCCATGGCTTTTCCTATTCGGTTACACTAGCTGGTACTCACACGTACGCTACACTGGCTGGTACTGACACGTCAGTCACACTGGGTGGTACTCACACGCCAGCAACACTGGCTGGTACTCAAACGTCAGCTACACTGGCGTGTAATAGCTCACACGTCATTTAGACTGGCTGGTACTCACACGTCAGTCACACTGGATGGTACTCACACGTCAGTTACACTGGCTGGTACTGACACGTCAGTCACACTGGGTGGTACTCACACGTCAGCAACAGTGGCTGGTACTCAAACGTCAGCTACACTGGCTGGTACTCACACGTCAGCTACACTGGCGTGTAATAGCTCACACGTCATTTAGACTGGCTGGTACTCACACGTCAGTCACACTGGATGGTACTCACACGTCAGTTACACTGGGTGGTACTCACACGTCAGCAACACTGGCTGGTACTCACAAGTCAGCTACACTGGCTGGTACTCACACGTCAATCACTCTGGCTGGTACTCACACGTCATTCACACTGGGTGGTACTCACGCGTCAGCTACACTGGCTGCTACTCACACGTCATTTAGACTGGCTGGTACTCACACGTCAGTTACACTTGCTGGTACCCACACGTCATTCACACTGGCTGGTACTGACACGTCAGTCACACTGGCTGGTACTCACACGTCATTCACACTGGCTGGTACTCACACGTCAGTTACACTGGCTGGTACTCACATGCAGGCTGCAATGTACAAGGGCGCCCGAATTAAGCACCCGAGCACATAATGGAATAGGGGTTTAAACCAGTGATTATAAAACAGAGCTCAACCGTACCATGAGGGTTTTTATATCGGCATCCTTCCGTCTCGCGAGACGATGGTGCATCACCGTTGGGTTGGGTTGCATTTTCTCGAGTGGCTGTGCAGTCCTATCCTTGGGTGACAGTCTTTACCACAGTTTTTACACACGAGTTCTGTGCTTCCAAATGTTTTGGCCTTTCTCCTAGCTCTTCTGTCTGCATTAGGGTTTTACAAAACTGATAAACAGCTACTTGTTTGATATTCTGATACGCACATACATGTCTGGAAGAACAAATCTATTTATTATACATTAAATTATGGGATTTGCTTAAAGAAGCTAAATTTTGGTAAAATTGTTTGGAAAAGATTTTTAAGGGCGCGTGTGGACTGTTAAGTTTCTTCCCTTAACTCGAAATCTACAGAGCGTGCTAGTAGCTGCAAACAGAGCTGACAAGTCAAAGATTCGCTTGATGTCTCCGTTATTTCCGCCCTGCCATTAGCGACAAGCTGTTGTTCCGTTCTCATTTAGAAGGTGTTTCCTGAAAACATCTGGAGCTTAATTGATGTTGCCTAAAATATTAAAACAGGGGAATTGTTTACTTGAAATGTTTTCACTTAGCAAAAAGTAATGGAGCAAAATACAAGTAATTGATTATTTTTTAAACGATAACGTATTTACTTTCACAGAGATGCTTTTAACGTAACGAGATTTTAGCCATCTATTTTCTGTTAAAGCAACAGTAGACATACAGTAGAAATTTAGACTAGGTAAATGTCACCTATGCAGAGATAGCAGTTTTGATATTTTATGACGGTATATTTTAAGTGTGCGCTTACTTTCATGGCATATATATAACATAGATAGGTGTCAATCAGTAGAGCTATACTTCTCACTGGCTACATTTTTAAAAGGTTAAAGATTTGTTACAAAATAGACATATGCCGACAATGCAACAGCTCAGCGCTGCACAGTGGCCCCCTAGGGTTGGTTTCTCCCAGTGCAGTAGCTCTTGGTGTCTTCCAGTGCAGGAGCTCTTGGTGTCTTCCAGTGCAGTAGCTTTCGGTGTCTCCCAGTGCGGTAGCTCATGGTGTCTTCCAGTGTGGTAGCTCATGGTGTCTCACAGAGCGGTAGCCCATGGTGTCTCCCAGTGCGGTAGCTCATGGTGTCACCCAGTGCGGTAGATCATGTTGTCTCTCAGTGCGTTAGCCCATGGTGTCTCCCATTCGGGTAGCTCATGGTGTCACCTAGTTTGGTAGCTCATGTTGTCTCCCAGTGAGGTAGCTCATAGTGTCTCATGACTTAACGCATAGACATGCTCCGGAGTCTGCCAGTGCAAATAACGGGAACATTACACAATTTTACGTTTTGGTGTCATCCGGTGCGGTCCGCAACACCTAGTGACGCCTTTCGGGCTGCATATAGAACTTGGAAACACCAAATCATTTTATTTGATGGACCTTAAATCAGTGGTCTTAATAGGAGGTATGAGTCAGTTCTCTGCTAGGAGTTCTTATCTTTATAAGGTCGGGTAGTATGTTCCGTCAACTGCAACTCTCTATGGTAAAAATGAGTTGTTTCTATAAAATAATCAATGCACTATTGGTGGCACCAAAGCTAAAACAACAATAATTACCATTCGCTTGTATAGGATTTGTTTTCACTTTCTCTCATTCGCTATCATTTTCTCTCTCTCTCTCTCTCTCTCTCTCTCTCTCTCTCTCTCTCTCTCTCTCTCTCATAATCACCCTGTAATAGTCACCATGTCATAGTCACCATGTCATAGTCTCCCTGTAGTATAATGTCAAAGTCACCATGTCATAGTCACCTTGAAATAGTCACCATGGCATAGTCACCCTATAATAGTCACCATGTCATAGTCTCCCTGTCATAGTCATAATGTCAAAGTCACCATGTCATAGTCACCTTGAAATAGTCACCATGGCATAGTCACCCTATAACAGTCACCATGTCATAGTCACCTTGAAATAGTCACCATGGCATAGTCACCCTATAACAGTCACCATGTCATAGTTACCATGACATAGTCACCATGTCATAGTCACCATGTCATAGTAACCATATCATAGTCACTATGTCATAGTCACCATGTAATAGTCACCATGTCATAGTCAACATGTCATAGTCACAATGACATAGCCACCATGTCATAGTCACCATGTCATAGTCACCATGTCATAGTCACCATGTCATAGTCACTATGTCTTAGTCACCATGTCACAGTCACCCTGTAATAGTCACCATGTCATAGTCACCCTGTAATAATCACCATGTCATAGAAACCCTGTAATATTCACCTTGTAATAGTCACCCTGTAATAGTCACCCTGTAATTGTCACCCTGTATTAGTCACGCTGTAATAGTCACCATGTCATAGTCACCCTGTAATAGTCACCCTGTAACAGTCACCCTATAATAGTCACCCTGTAATAGTTACCCTATAATAGTCACCCTGTAATAATCAACCTATATTAGACAACCTGTAATTGTCACCATGTCATAGTCACCCTGTAATAGTCACCCTGGCATAGTAACCCTGGCATAGTCACCCTGTCATTGTCATGTTGTCATACTCACTCTATAAAAGTCACCCTATGATAGTAACCCTGTCACCCGTTTCGTGTACCCTTTCAAAGTCTCCTGACTTGTCAACATTGTTCACTTTAGCTGTGCGTCTGCGTGGCGGCGAAGATATCTGACCGACGCCGCGCAGCACTTTAGAATTGCCACGCAGCAAATTTTTTTTTTTTTAATTGCACTTTAAGAATCGATGCTTTGCTACTTTCAACACAAGATATTTACTTTTCACATTCACACGGACCATCGATCTTTAGAGGGAACATTTTCTTGTCACCATGTCATAGTCACCATGTCATAGTCACCTTTTCATAGTTATCCTCTTATAGTCACCATGTTATGCTCACTCTGAAATATTCACCTTGCCTCGTCATACTCCCCCTGTCATAGTCACCCTGTCATACTCACTCTGTCATACTCACCCTGTCATAGTCACCCTGTCACCCTTTAATAGTCACTTTTTGTCCCCATGCCAACACCCCGAGATTTCCAGCCATCCATTTACTTCATCAACCTCTTGTAACAGTCTCCAGAGAAATACTCCCCCCAGCCCACCCTCAATTTTTTATAATTCCACCCTGGGCCCCTGTCCACCACCCCCACACCCATCAGCCCAGCCCAACCCGACTCACCCTTCCCATCATCCTGGCTATTTATTGTCTGCGAACGGACCAATAACCCGTTTAGGACGTGGCCTCCACGATGGTGCCCGTCTTTTGGCCCATCCATTTCTCCAAGTTAGCTCGACCAGCACCGCTGTCTAACTCGCTGTCCATTAACTTATTCACTGGGAACAGCTTGACACACGTTTCAGTGTTGCCGATACAATCCCGGCCGACAGGGACCCAATCTTCACTGTGCTGGTCTGCTACCCAGTCGTGGTCTACGAGGCACAAGTTCGCCACTGGTCGCTGGCGGTTGTTGTACAAGAGCCTGTGTGGGGATGGGGTTTGACGGTGTGCACGTGTGGCAGTAATTGGTTCGAGATGATGAATGGGTTCGGTGTCCGAATGTGGCAGAGGGAGCAGACTTTGAAGAGATTTAAAACAAAATTGTTTTTGTTTTAACGAAATGGCGCACACATTTAGTTGAGTGAAGACATGGACTACCATGTTATGGACAATATTTAGTCCCTCTATCTTTCTCGGATTGACTAATTCTTTATTTGGAATAAATAAAAACAGCGTTATAAGTTTTATTAGTGTTAAGATAAGACCAAACTCAGCTAGCAACAGGACACCAGTAAACAACAAAAACTAAAATCTCAGTCACTTTCTAAAGCAAAAACTTATAGAAAATCCGATTTCAATCACTGTGTTCAGGAAAATAATAAGATCTAAAAATTTTCACATCACCACATTTTTTTAAAAAACAAGTTGCCAACTTATGTCACGTCTTGCGGGACCGTACTCTCAACTCACACAGTTAGACATAATCCTTTGAGTGCTTCCGGTGGACAGAAATATAAAGATATTGGGGGTGGGGGTGGAGAACAACGAAAGAATTTCCAACTTTCAACCTGTAACTTCCATTCTCCAAACTTTAACTGCTATCACTAAATTCCAACATCCCAATCTTTCTCTAAAGACTCAATTAATATGCAATTTTTGCATAATATATGGCTTGCCTCAAATATGTATGTTATTGCCTTGAATTGCTTACACAGGTGATGTGGTTTTGTCTTTTAGTCCACAGACAAATATTAAACTAATTGTTCTCTTTACTTTTCGTGGGCACCACACAAGATGGCCATTAAGGTTATGTCGACCTAATTGATTTATTGCGTTGAATTTCTCCCACAGGTGAGTAGTACCACATGAAGATAACAGAAACTTCTCATAATTACAATTTTTTTTTAAAAATGCGCAGATGTATTGCCTCTAAACGAGTGTTGACGTTTTCTGCCAGAATCATGACGTCATGACGTTACACAGGTGGACGGAAAAGAAATTTGTTAATTCACAACATAAAAGTTGTTAATGTTTTGAAACTTACGGAACCTAAAAACCGTTAAGTCAAGCTCATACATACTTTCAATGACAGAGAGGTGACGTATCAACTTGTCAGTTTAGAAGTTTTGGATAGCTTCCCCTCATGCCAGTAAATTTCTGCTCTTTGTGATGTAATAAACTTACAGCCATTGATGTTGTGGATAGAAATAATATTTGGCCGCGTGTAACACACATGTTTAGCCCTTCCCATCATTCCAAGCCAACAGGAAAGCTGGTTCAAAGAGGGAATCTTATCCCACGATGAATTCGTATGTTTAATTACATGAAACGATTTTAAAAGCTTTGTTGTGGAGTCCTTGATAAAGAAGAAAGCCATTGGGTAACAACGAATGTTTTGACAGATAGCTTCTCGTTTGATATCTTGCGATGTGTTGAACTGATTTATTTATGTTAGGGTTGACCCGAATGTTTGGTTTTAAAGAATAAACTTTGACTTTTTAAATTATTGTTGTTAATGGAAACTCAATTCTTCCTGCGTGAATGATACCATACTTTCAGTTTTCATACACAATAACATGTTGATTGTTTATACACAATGGAAAGTTCAGTCTTTATTAATTTATAAACAATAACTCGTTCAATCTTTATACGCAATAACACATACTTCAAAGTGAATAAATATTGCTCACAGGCTGTTAGGATGTGATAAGAATTCAAAACTGCCAACGTAAATATATTTCCCTCTATCATCAGAGTGTGCACACATTTGTCTACCTTAGCGCTCATATCATAGCGAGCCTCGTCGAGAGTAATGTCAATTTTTAAAAAGGAGCTTGTCTTTGAAGTGTCTTTTTAAGTGTCTTATTTTACTTAACTTTAATGGAGCTGCCAGTGTGACATACCGGTAATACAATACGTGTTCCAATAATTTATCTTTAGTAACAGATTGCGTACGTCTCGTTAATTTCCAATTATAAGGTTAGGGTTGTGGTTTACTTACTTTTAAATTCCTCAAAGACTTCGTGCTAGGTTATACGGTAATACGTGGTATTTTTCACTGTTTAAAGCAATTTTTTCGTCTAAAGATTTTTTTTTAAAATTCGTACCCAATTATATTTTCAACATTTTACATAGCCTCACTGAAAACCAGTCTATAAACCTCTGCCTATTTCTTCACCTAGGCAATTTTTAAAACAAAATATTTCGTAATAGTTTTGAATTCAAGAAAAGATAAATGTGTCGATTGTTCACCCTAACGAGACAGTTGTGCATCATACCCAACACACCCCGACACTTCAATACTTAATGCCAAGACCTGGGGTTTGCAGAATTTTTTCAAAGAAATCCATATTTCATGAACCAACAATATCATCATACTAAAAAAAAAAGTACAAAATTGTATATTTTCTCATAAATATGTTGTCGTCGAAACAAAAAACATCCACGAAATATTTAACTATTTTACATGAGGCATATACCAGATAAAATAATTGAAACGCGTCGCCTTTGGTTCGCGGGCCGGGCTCTGGACACCCCTGGCAGGCCGCCACCAGGGGGTGAATCCAGGAATTTATTCAGGGGCCCCAACGGGAGGGGGGCCCCGTCAGCCACGCTTGATATTTAAAACATTTAGCTTACAACGAAAATTAACAGAAAATTTTTTCTGCACAATTCCCTTAAGGTGTTTTTTCTGAATTTCGTGTTTTATGTCACAGTTTTCTAAAAATAATATATATCAGTCATCAAATACGTCCCATATATGTCTTCCGGTCCTCTCTCACTTATTTGAGGAGATGTAAATATTGGATTTTGTTTTCTTTAATTTTTAGACCCGATAAGCTGTGAATGTCTTATTCTAAACCAAAATTAATACTAAAGTATTCTAGTTGATACTTTTATAGTTATAAAATTTCCTAAATCTTTGCAGCAGTCTTTTTCTTTATTTCAACTTGACTATTTCCTCGAATATAAATGTCTTCAAATAAATAAATAAAACTCTTAATAATAAACTATTTAATTATCATTATGTCATTAAATTGGCCTATTAAATAGCTGCCTTGCCAATTCTACGGTTTATTTCGTCCTCTATTGATAGTGTGTTGGAGACTTTTGATCCCAAATAGGCGAAGCTGTACACAACCTCCAAGTTTTCATTGTCGATATTGATAGTGGGAGGAGAACTTGTGTCTAGGGCCATGATGTTTGTCTTTTTCAAGCTGATTCGCGGGTCAAATTATTTGCAGGCATTGGAAAACTTGACACGAGTTGCTGCAACCCAGTTGCTATGTGTTCTATCAGTGGACATCATCCGCAAAGAGTAGCTCACGAATTAAGACATCTGTCGTTTTGGTTTTGGTTCGGAAGAGGAAAATGTTGAAAAGTCCTCCATCAGTTCTGATGTGTAACCATATTCCATCACAACTATCCTTGAATGCGTATCGAATCAGTACAATTTCGAACAGTGTTGTTGCAAGTACACAACCTTTTTCAACTCCGCTGCTGACTGGAAAGGCTTCTGACGTAGCACCATCGAACTGCACTGTGCCCTGCATATTTCATGCATGGAACTGCCGGATGATGGTGAGTAGGTGTGTGGAATAGCTGATTGTTTCCAGAATTTGAAATAGCCGTTGCAACTGACTAAATCAAATGCGTTCGTAAGATCCACAAAGGCAATGTAAAATGCCATCTGCTGCTTTCTCCATTTTTCTGGGAGCAGCCGTATGGAGAACACCATGTCAATGGTAGACCGACCAGCCCGGAAACCACACTGAGATTTTGGATAAACTTGGGATGCTAAACTATGTAATCGCGTTAGTATGAAACGGGCAAAGACCTTTTCTATAATACTGAGGAGTGAGATGCAGTGATAGTTATTGCAGTCACTTCTATCGCCCTTGTTCGTATAAAATGTCACTATATTTGCATCTTTTAGGTCCTCGGGGATGTGACCCTGTTCCCAGCAGAGGATCAAAAGTCAGAAGTTCGTGCAAAGGTTGTAGTAAAGCTGTCTAGCCTCTCTTTAGAGCTTCTGGTGGTATGCCACCATTCCCAGTGGTTTTTCCACAAGCAAGGCAGTCAATTGCTTTGCAAGCTCTGCCTGAGGGGGCACAACATAAAATTATCCCAGTGTGGCATCTAGAGCGGTTATGGACACTGTGGTATATATTGTTGCATACAGTTCCAGATAATGTTCAACCTTCTTTTTTGCTGTGCTGCCTTGTCTTGGATAATTTCTGTTCTCTTGGACATGGGGGGGGGGGGGGGGGGGGNNNNGGGGACAACTTTGGACGTCAATGGGCCAGTTGCTTTTTTGATATTTTCGTACATTGCTTTAGCATTCCCTATGTCTGCATCTGACTTTATGCTGGAGCAGAAGTTAAGCCAACAGATATTGCGGCATTGGCGTGCGACTTTTTGGGCATGTGACTTGCATGCTTTTAAGGCATGCAGCCTGTTGGATGTAGGCTTTTCCTTGTAGGCCATAAGAGCTTTCCTTTTGGCTTCCGTGACAAGTTTCATATTGCCGATATTAAACAGCTGAGTAGAATTTGTATATTCTTTACCACACATGCTGTAATAGTAATAACCAACGAATCTGAACGATAATCAATGTATTCTGTTATTTCTTTTAATAAATTTGTTCAAACCAAAAATGGTTTCATTGACATCTTTCTTAATATATAATCGCCATCGCTTTCATTTTGACATCCATCTCTCACCTGTTACTGACTGCAAAACTAAGACTTAAAACTGACAACGATTGCTATGATTTAATGGTCCATTAAAAAGTCATATATTGTGTCCACTATGTTAAAAGATTTTATTGAAAAAGAAAATATTGGTTGACTTCATTTTGTTATTATTATTTACTTGTAAAAAATGTTGTGTTTAAGGTTTTTATAAAATCTTTATAGATATTTACACCTCGTCATCCACAGCTCCATTAAATTAATTTCAACCACAGCTTCATTAAATTAATTTCATCCACAGCTTCATCAAATTAATTTCATCCACAGCTCCATTTATTTAATTTCATCAACAGCTGTATTAAATTAATTATATCCACTGCTTCATCAAATTAACTTCATCCACAGCTTCCTTAATTTATTTTCATACACAGCTCCATGAAATTAATTTTATCCACAGCTCCATTAGATTCATTTCACCCACTGCTCCATCAAATTAATTTCATCTACAGCTCCATCAAATTAATTTCTTCTACAGCTCCATCAAATTAATTTCATCCACAGCTACACGTATACCACAAATCACAGCTGACTCCATTGATTAATCCACAGGTCAATCCGTAGCTCAATCGGTTGTTTCATTCATCACTGAAATTTCTACTAAATCCTTAAATTTCGTTTTCAATATTTTTTTCTTCATTAGTCACTCTCATTTTTTAAAGTTTGGAATAGAAACTTGTGATAAAAATAAGGACAGGCTGAGACAGCCCTGTCCTACAGCCAACTGACCGTTGATCTGTCTATGAAATAATTATTCAAAGCAGTGAACTCGTTAGCTTTCGAGTAGCCATTGGATCTCCCTTGTCTCGTGGCGTCTTTAGAACAATCAGCAATGAAAGTGTATGGCCTGTGTCCGGTCATCGTTAATGGGAATTCGAAGAGGAGGAGCGTGGGAGAGTGGGGAAGGGTAAGGAATGGGCGTGGGGGTAGTAACTGCAAAGAGCTCAGCATCTGCCTCACATGTCTTTCGTTGAATCTCATCCGAGGAAGAATTCCTATTAAAACACTCCAATCACATGTTTAATGTCCACATGATGACCGTAGGAGTGTCAGAGTGGATGAGAGGGCATTCCGAGGAGTGTCAGAGTGGATGAGAGGGCATTCCGAGGAGTGTTCAGAGTGGATGAGAGGGCATTCCGAGGAGTGTCAGAGTGGATGAGAGGGCATTCCGAGGAGTGTCAGAGTGGATGAGAGGGCATTCATAGGAGTGTCAGAGTGGATGAGAGGGCATTCATATCAGTGTCAGAGTGGATGAGGGGAAATTCAGAAGATTGTCAGAGTGGATGAGAGGGCATTTAGAGGAGGGCCAAAGTAGATGAGAGGGGATTTAGAGGAGTGCCAGAATGGATGAGAGGGGATTCAGAGGATTGTCAGAGTGGATGAGAGGGGATTCAGAGGATTGTCAGAGTGGATGAGAGGGGATTCAGAGGATTGTCAAAGTGGATGAGAGGGCATTTAGAGGAGGGCCAAAGTAGATGAGAGTGGATTTAGAGGAGTGCCAGAATGGATGAGAGTGGATTAGAGGGGATTTAGAGAACTGCCAGAGTGGATGAGAGGGCATTGAAAGGAGTGTCAGATGACGGTCAGATAAAGAGGGTTTGAAGAGTTTCAAAGTAAGATCAGAGAGTAATAATGAGTGCGGGGTTAATATGTGTTAAGTCTAAGAGTTAATGTTGGATAACAATATGAAAGTAATGGTAGATTCTGGTTAATAATATCATCATTTTGAAATAAAATTTTATTGTTTCATAGAATGTTCATGTTTTTTACTAAACATAATTGGTGTCTCTGTATAAAGCCACCCCTGTTATTTTTGCGCAAATTACGCAATCTCCTTTAAATTTAATTTTGCGAAAAGTAAATAGTGATTAATCTCTTATAAAAAAAAAGGTTCTTGGAAAATGCATCATATTTTTTTGGAAATCTTCGATAGTCCGTTCCCATCTATTTCCAGTGACTGTGAGGCAGAGTGGTCAAGTTGGTTCACGACGTGACACGACACAATGAGTTAGAGTTCAATCCCCTAGAAATTTGCTATAGATAAATGTATCACATTGTCACTCCGGAAAATAAAATCCGACCATCCCTGAAATCTGAATATTAAAGACCTAGTTTCTAATTTAAATTGTCCTTTAAGTTTCTTATATTCTCTCGCTCTTTAATTACCTCTGTTAAATGTTTATCATGAACTAATATCAGCTCAAACAATTTCATAGGTACTGAATTTAGCTGCACATATTATCTCGTGTAAATGATAACCTTGTAAGTTATGAAAAATGATAATAGAGAGTGATCTGTGAACATGGGGAATTCAGATGTGCAGATATAGGAATCAGCGGGCTTTATACATTGAAGTAGAAGGATTCAAAATGAAGCAAAATTAATTATTTCAGGTAAAATCATACACTAGTGTTAAATCCTGGATCAAGACAGATATAGTAAATCATGTTTAAACAGTTGGTAACAGCCAAGGCTCATGTACCTCCTCCCTCTTGAATTCATTGGTGGTATTGATGGTGAAAATATAGTATACTATTAAAGTGAATTTGCAATTAATTAGAGTACGGTCAAGAATTTTTGTCCATGCCAAAATCGTGTTATCGTATTAGCTTCACACTGACCATGTAACATGATTATTGTGATAGTGTATTAAAATAACAGGTGTGTTTAGCGCATCTAAGTTCATCCTACTCCCCGATATTGTACAACCAAATTATAAATGTGTAATATTTCACAAATCACCAACTTTGTTAAATTGATCGCGTTACTTTTATTTTACCGCATACAGCCACTGTGTCATAGTTAGTAATTGTCCAAATTAAAATACACTGAATGAATGTGTCTTACTCTATCCATGGCATTGATCTATAATTGATTGTACATTTTTTATAAAGAACAAAATTAATTTACCAAAATTGAAGTCCAATATCTTTTGTTAGCCGTCAAAAGTCAAACACTTACTTTCTTAGATATCCAATTCAAAAAAACATAAAGAAACGTTGTTTTTTGTTTTTGTTTTTTTATTTGTTTTTTTGTTGTTTTTTTTTTTTTTGTTTGTTTGTTGTTTTTTTTTGTTTTTTTTTTTGTTTCCTAAGGGGAATAAGTTAGTAAACTTTTAACAGTCATAAATCGCTACTCCCCTTAAAACTCTCCAATAAAAGAATTAAGTTAATCTCTGTTTTGCTCTTATGACTATAAAATATTGATGGTCATGTTTTTTTATGTTTTTTTTTAACTTTACTCACAGACATAAAACCAAAAATAACATTTAAAAGTCCTCCCCAAACACCCCCCTTCTTTATTCACATCAACAAAATTTATCAACATTGTGATTGATTTCTGTTTTTACTTTCACAACAATATTATAGTATAAATCACATAAATCAGTTAGTCAAAAAGTTATCAATAGGTTAACACGAAAATATCGATGTCTGTCCTTACATCTACAAAACAAAAAATTAATGGAACACTTAAAATCATATGTTAATCTATGATTTCCAAATATTCCACATGAAGTGAGATGAAGCAATGTTACCCCTTTTTTAGATACACAATATAACCGTACATTTTTCAAGTTAAACGTATGCTTATTTTATAAAATGACATGCATGAAAACAACGATTTTAATATAGCAATTAATTCATCTATTAAAAATTATTTGTAGAACACATATTATTCAAGCATTGGTAATTTAAGTTATTAGATGCATTCCTTATTTACAAATATAAAGTAAAGGTTAAGTTTGTAAGTACATAAATACAGCTTTAAAAAATTATGATAGGTTATAACTAAAAATAGTTTGTTTATCAATACTCTCCCCCTCGTCACACACTAATCGTTGACGTAAAGGCGTGGTAGCCTCATGGAAAGACTTGTGCAAACTTCGTAGGGTATGGTGCCCAACATGGCCGCCATGTTTGCTGCTGAGTTAGGTGATTGATAGTCATTGGTTATGACGTGGAACACAGTGTCACTCGTCACCTTATCGTCTACAATTACTGTCACAGCATCCATAGAAACACGACCGACAACCTCGTACTGATTTCCTATGGATTGAAATGAAGAGGTAAAAAAATAATAATGTGCCAGTATGTTAAAATTGTGCAATAAACATTTCTCGGTACGCAGAATTTTTTCTCCATAAAACATTTTTCAAATTAACTTTATAATGTTAATAGTTAATATAGTTTGGGCTTTTTTAATTCACATTAAAACAATTCAATACAAAAGTAAGAAAAAGCTAAGGTACGAAAAAGCATTTACATCCTAAAACTAATGGAAGTGAAGTTTCTTTTAAAAGTAAAATATAAATGAATGTAATTTATTTATATACAGCAAAATAAAAAGGTAAACTAAACTGTTCCCTAAATATAATTTTAAGAACATGGAAATCTGTTATCCCAAAAGTAATATAGTTTTATTAACTTTATATAAAATACAAAACTTCAAAATCTGTAACATTGACTGGGTGGTATTTTATAGTACAACTTTAATTTACGTGATAGAAACTTTCTATTAACAGATTTGATTTTCAATAATCCTTTAATGTCATTTGTTAATATTGATTATTCTAAGTTTGAATGAACGCTGAAATACAATTCATAAAATGATAAAAATTCAATGCTTTGTTTATATTTAAAGTAGAAGTGCGGAAATTAATAACTTATTTCTAGATTAATCTTTAAGTATGTTAACGATTAAAAAATTACTTTTTAAAGATTAAATCAGACCATCACTTACAAAATATTGGAAGTTAAAAATTAAGAAAAAATAATGATAAATAGTGGCCGATGAATATAACACACTTCATGGCGATTACACAAACATTGTAGCGTCAAACTATTGACTGGCAGGAATGTGCAAAATGTTGATAAAGTTTGCCTACCATGGTTTTAACACTTTAACTACTTATCAAACCATATGAAAAGCGTATTAAGCTAATGACAGAAATGGAGTCTGTTATATTTTCAATTAGACCCGCTAAATAATGTCAACACACTTGTCTTTTTGACTAGTTGGTTAAAAGAGGACAGATCAAGGAGACATGACAGTGTTATTTATATTTTCAACAAGAGCGTTTAATAAGTGTTACTTATGACATAAATTTTGATTTTTGGCTTTAATGGAAATTAACAAATAATCAATCGTAATTTTTTCAAAAGTTAACGATTAAATTAAAATTAATTGTTAACAGCCCTATTTTAAATACATATATAACATTGACACATGACTAAAACCTTTGATATCAGTCAGGACACCTCGTCCAGAGAGAAGTCGGTTGTATCCATCGGCGTATCCAAAACTGAATGTAGCAAGAGTTTCTGGTTTTAATAACCTTTGACGAAATAAAACACACTCTCATGAAAAAGTATAAAATTCTGTGATGTTTCGAATACTGTTATCATTCAGAGAAAATTTAAATACAAATTATTATAAAGCTGCCACAATGTTTATCTCTAAGATTTAACATCCAACCCTAAAAATAATATTAGGTATCAGCGTAATCTGTATTTAAAAGTAAATAATACAGATTCCCTGAGACAGTGATTAAATGCTAAAAATTTGAAATTCGCTGCTGACACCATTTACAGATGTCAACTGAGTTAAATCTGTTTTGTGAGGGGAAACAGAAATTATCCACACACCTGTACGTCTGGTCGTAGCCAACACGTCTCCCCGCTTCTAGAGATTTGACGAGACAAGGTCTGGCCACCCAGCTCATGGCTGGTCTTATTCCAAGGGACTTAACAATGCAAGCGGATTGTAAGGAGCTGTCTGAAATTAAGCCAAGATCATGTTTTTTAGGTCTCGTCATACAGAAGTTAATTTTGATAGACTTGGAATTCCCCTTCACATTTACAGTGAATCTTCTTGAAGACATCTAGATTGAAAGCGCGTCTCATACAAACTTTTTTTTTTTTAATATTATTATTTCTTTAAATAGAGGCTTCTTGAAGCAAACGGATCATGTTTAGATACCGAATACATTAATCAATAAAAGATACATAGTTCCAGGTGTGCCAATCTTTTGTGACATCAGTTTAAAAGTCCAAGTTATCTCCGTGTCAGAATACGTGGTTCTGTAAATGTCATGTCAGATACTCGGTTGTAACAAAATTACTATTTTAAAAGTATCAGCACTAAATCATTCATTTTAAAATCACA
The DNA here is from genome assembly GCA_002072015.1 of Radix auricularia. Lineage (NCBI taxonomy): Eukaryota > Metazoa > Mollusca > Gastropoda > Lymnaeidae > Radix > Radix auricularia. The sequence continues at coordinate 63,631 of MUZC01004588.1, read as the reverse complement.
CGTAGTTGGGTGGGTTTTTTTAATGTAAAGAAATATATCGACTTAAAAGAATGTTTTAAATATTTTTATAGACGCGTGGCGTTAAAAACAATTAGATCTATATGGTATTCTCATTAAGTGCGTAACTTGCTTGGCTGTTAGAAAAGTAAGTAGTGAGTTTATTAGTTGGCTGTTTGACAAGTGAGTTTATTAGTTGACTGTTTGACAAGCGAGTTTATAAGTTGGCTGTTTGACAAGTGAGTTTATTAGTTGGCTGTTTGACAAATGAGTTTATTAGTTGGCTGTTTGACAGGTGAGTTTATAAGTTGGCTGTTTGACAGGTTAGTTTATTAGTTGGCTGTTTGACTAGTGAGTTTATTAGTTGGCTGTTTGACAAGTGAGTTTATTAGTTGGCTGTTTGACAGGTGAGTTTATTAGTTGACTGTTTGACAAGGGAGTTTATTAGTTGCTGTTTGACAAGTGAGTTTATTAGTTGAAAAGCTCATGCAGCCCAAGGCCATTGTTTCTCTGCTTATTTGCAGTATTGGTTTGTAAATACGATTTCGATCTAAGAGTGTGTGGTTTACTTCCGTAAAGTATAAAGTAATATCAACTAACCCATTGACTATAAAGTAATATCGACCAACCCAGTGACTATAAAGTAATATCAACTAACCCATTGACTATAAAGTAATATCGACCAACCCAGTGACTATAAAGTAATATCGACCAACCCAGTGACTATAAAGTAATATCGACAAACCCAGTGACTATAAAGTAATATCAACCAACCCAGTGACTATAAAGTAATATCAACCAACCCAGCGACTATAAAGTAATATCCACCAACCCTGCGACTATAATGTAATATCAACCAACCCAGTGACTATAATGTAATATCAACCAACCCAGTGACTATAAAGTGATATCAACCAACCCAGTGACTATAAAGTACTATCGACCAACCCAGTGACTATAAAGTAATATCAACCAACCCAGCGACTATAAAGTAATATCCACCAACCCAGTGACTATAATGTAATATCAACCAACCCAGTGACTATAAAGTAATATCAACCAACCCAGTGACTATAAAGTAATATCAACCAACCCAGCGACTATAAAGTAATATCCATCAACCCTGCGACTATAATGTAATATCAACCAACCCAGCGACTATAAAGTAATATCCACCAACCCTGCGACTATAATGTAATATCAACCAACCCAGTGACTATAAAGTAATATCCATCAAACCAATGACTATAAAGTAATATCAACCTACCAAATGACGAGTAAACTTTATGGAAGCGCAACATTTTACTTGTATGACTCCATACTGACCTGGTGGTTGTCCGTACATGGCTATTCCAGGCCGGACAAAGTCTAAATTTGTACCAAATCCTCGAATGATAGCCGCTGAGTTGGCCGCGTGGACTTTGATCCCAGTTTCTCTGTGATGAATACAAAAAAGTATTTTTTAATCAATTAAATGTTCGTCAAAAGTTCAAAATTGATGTCATTAAAAACAAATTTTCCAATAAAAATGTTTATTAATAATAGATTTTAAAAATGGAATTTTTCTAATTTTAGTCTTTTAATTTTAAAAAAATGAAATAATTGTCAGGTAATGATGTGCTGATACCACATGAAGAAATGACGTCACAGATGTGGTTGTACAGGTAAACATTACCTGTAAGGTTTAACGGCGTCCAGAAATGTGACCAGCTGTTGTTGTGTGAATGCTGGGTCATCCCAGGCCTGAGCGAAGTGGGTCATCAAACTGTGCACTGTCATTTTATGTTCAGCACACGCCTAGAGAACAGTGGGTGGGGGGGGGGCAAATAATAATAAGTAACTGTAATTTAAGGCTGCATTTTTTAAAATATAATGTAATGAGAGCTAGAACGCACTTTGATGTGTTTAAGTACATAATTCTCTACACATAAACGGAATTTTCGTGGACATTATGGAAATTTGTTATTAGCTTGTTATGAGGTGTATTCTTAAAAGGTGGAAGGGAAGTCAAACCCAAAGGGGGTAGGGAAGTCAAACCCAAAGGTGGAAGGGAAGTCAAACCCAAAGGTGGAAGGGAAGTCAAACCCAAAGGTGGAAGGGAAGTCAAACCCAAAGGTGGAAGAGAAGTCAAACCCAAAGGTGGAAGGGAAGTCAAACCCAAAGGTGGAAGGGAAGTCAAACTCAAAGGTAGAAGGGAATTAAAACTCAAAGGTGGAAGGGAAGTCAAACCCAAAGGTGTAAGGGAAATCAAACCCATAAGACAGTTTTTTTTCTTTGCATGGCGGGGAGGCATTGTTGCATAAACACATTTTTTTAAAATGCTGATTTCAATATTCTTTGCTCTTCACAAGTGGAATTACCTTTAGCTACTCCACTGCGTTGAATTTTTGTTAATGAGAAAACCATTTCCCAGGGATGTGCTTTCTAACCCTACGGCCGAGTTAGTAAACTCTTTACCTGGAATCTTTATAACAAAAATAAAAAATCATAATAAAAAGAGGCAAAAGTTGGGTAATGTCTGTGACAAGAAAGATCAATGCATCTACCAAGTTCTCAAATTTGTAGGCTAGTCATACCTTCATTAATTTAGGAAGGTCCTCACACTGGCATCCATTTCTAGACATCCCAGAATCAACTTTCACGACCACGCATAACTGATGAAAGGAACATTTGAGAACCGCTCATATTTGTTTCTTGTTAACTTAACTCACAATGGTTTTATTTAATTAAGTCATCTGCCTTTGAATGGCTTTTTTAAACTTAGAAAATATCTTTAATTTTCGTGAAATAATTTTTTTAAAATGTTTTTTGATGATTAAAAATAGCTTTAAAAAGGCTATAAAACATTTTGAACATGATTCCTTTACAAAAATGACACGATATTTGAACAAACTCAATGAGACGTTATGCTTTATAATGAGTCATCAAATCTATAATCTGCCCCTTTAAGAAAGATTGTATGTTTATTTTTAAATCGACCACCGGACTCACAAACTATTTTTTTGTTACAATTTAATTAAAGTACTTAAAGGAACTTATACTGAAACAATCAAAGATTAAACAAGTTAGCCAAAATTGTAACTAATTTGTAACTAATATATTTACTTTTTGGTAGTAAGTTTCTCTGTTTTCACTATTTTCCACAAGTTTATCCTTTAACTTTTCAGCCCATGTTTTGATGAAATTCATTTCAGAAACAGTTGGTGTGAGATTATGTTCTAGCATGGTGTCTATCTCTTCAGTAACACAGCTTCCTAAAGGGGACAACAGTACGAACAAAAAATATATAAACCTCCAAGGTCTTTTGATTAAATATTATTCTTTCTGGTTATTTTTGTATGTTTTTAAAATGTTTTTAAAGGGATTTATAAAATTATATCATTGAAATGATTTCAATCATGGATGTTTCAATTTTAAAATAATTCCTCTCATTTTTTTTAATCGTAGAATTAATATTTGACAATTAGGCTAAGTTTTCCTGTAGAGAAACTCTTGAGGATTCGCTTAAAATTTGACACACGTTAATTTGAAATGTATAATTGCGTATTATTTGTCAATAAATATAATTTCCTATGTATTTTCGTTCGTAACGCTCTTAGCACACGCTTTAAAAAAAAAAAAAGCCTTGAAAAAAATGACTGCACCAAAACAAGTAACTCTTTTCGAATGTCCACATAAAAGTGTTGAATATGGAAATGAGATGTGATTTTTCTCTCTCTGTCTACATTTTCTGATTTTTTACTTAACGGCTATCGGGCAAAAGGGACAATTTAAAAAAAAAAAAGAAAACTATACTAAAATCATCTTTCAGCTGAAATATTTTTATTTTGAAAACGTGCGTCATTGTCGACGGGTAATATACTAGTCACATATATTTCTAAGGCTTTTGTTGTATGCATCACTGTGAGAGGCATACACTAGTCACATATATTTCTAACGCTTTTGTTGTATGCATCACTGTGAGAGGCATACACTAGTCACATATGTTTCTAAGGCTTTTGTTGTATGCATCACTGTGGGAGGCATACACTAGTCACATATATTTCTAA
>MUZC01004588.1:2285-41302 GCA_002072015.1 Radix auricularia | reverse complement strand
TTAAGTAGAATTGAGTACTATAATTAATGAAATATTAAATTGTCATGTGAATCAAGCATGCATGCAAAATTTCATCAAAATTGGATGATCAGAAGTGGTTCAAAAAAGGAATTCAATTTTTGCCCCGGAAAGACAGACAAGAAAGCAAACTAAGAAAAACGTGGTAACAAAGTACTGGAGTCTGTCTGCATCAGGTCCAAAAAATGTCATTCAGATCAGACAAAATGTTCACAAATGATGAATGACTATTTAGATAACTGTTCCATATTCTGGTGAATTCACCCCGGCATCATAGTGTATTCCCTATACCTTGGAAAGATACATCTATGTTTTAATAGCACCACACAAACATACACAAAAAAAGTCCGTACCATTATGTGTGTCAGACACGACGACGATCAATTTCCACCCGCCACTATAAGAATGAGAATGTCGCCTGCTGACTTGTTAAGAGCAAAGGTGAACCTCTGCCAACGTCAGCATATCGAGTTTGTGATACTCTGCTTATTAAACGTTCGTTAATTTATGGTCATGCTTCGCTTCTTGGGATGAGCAGATATCTGTAGCTGACTAAAATATGGTGGCATTTCCCTGGCCATTTCTCACCTATTATACAATGGTGACAATGGCTTTCACCTGGTATTGATGGAAATAGGGAGTCTTCTACCCAAAAGTGCTTCAACAAACTTTAAACAAAAATAATGATAAAATATAAAAATAAAAACAAACTGTGACATTCTAACTTTCTATTTCTTTGTGTGGTTGCAGTCTCATCTGTCACTCTATAATCTATATTATTATTGAGGTTTGTTCTTTTAAGAAATTACTATCAGTTTTCTTACAGTTGTGCCTACAAGTTGGTATTATTTTAATGAAATCATTGTTGTTTTTTTTAACTCAGGGCGTCTTGTCCAATGTGTATCAATATTTTCATAATCTCCGGTAGACTTTCTGTCTTCTTACTTCTAGCTTTCTGTTGAACAACTCTCAAGTTATTTCTACCATGTCACTACAGACTAAAGCTTGTAGACTAAACAAGACATTTTAAAATGCTGGTAGTCTCGTGAGAATATTCTGATATTTGAATGTGGATATGTGTGATATGTCGATGTCCAGTTCGGCATTCAGTTCTGAAAATCCTACATGTGGAAGAAAATCAGCAGTCCCGAGCCTGCGCTCTTCATGGGGCTTCACGGAAAACCCCCTCAGCCCTCTGGCCCCCTAAGGGACGTAAAGACTGAGAAGCCCCCCCCCGGAGCGGTCGCTGCTACAAGCGGCCGCCTGGGCGTCCGGGACACTAGGTCGAAAACGCCTCCCACTAAAGTGTGCCTCCCGAGGGAGGGGTGGAATACCTTACTATGACTCGCTATCAACATAGTATCACCTTGGCGCCACCCCGGCAAAGCTTACCAGTCTCAATGGTTAGGATCGCCGCAAAGCGTGGGGATCATCACTGACCTGCCTAGGGTTTAACCCCCACCGGAAGGTTTCCTCAGAGCTGGCGTCCAAAAGCGTTTCCTAGCGGTACCTTTTGCTATTCCGTGCTGGCGCTCCTGGCCCTAAACCGGCACCGCTCAGCAGCGTTGCTAGTAATTGAGAGGGACGAAACGGTCGCTTCGGAGTAACCCGACCCTCAAAGGGTACTTTGGTTTTCATCATCGGCATTGCATCTAAATGCTTTGCCTAAGATCCGTACAGCAACTGTAATCATATATGACTAGCACCTAACACCTAACAACGGTCTTCGGCTGTCCAAGCCAGGGGTTTGTCGGTTTCAGGTCGTGGTCTGCTCCACAACCCTACTCGTCTGTCGAACCACGTAGAGGTCACCCCTTCTCGACAGGTATTCAGTTCTAAAATCTGGGCTACTCTAAGATCTCGCGGGCCATTTATTCTTAGATTTGTTATTGCTTTCTCGTAACTTGTACTGTTTCCCCATTTGAACATAGGGACTGTCCATAAAGTGTCACGCTCAAAAGGGGGGAGGGACAAAAATTTATAGGAATTTGCGACAATTTGCGACAGGCGGAGGGGGGTAAGGCCATATGTGACGTCACGTGTTTTAAATTAAATTTTTTTTCGAGATTTTGACGTACATGTGGGAGGGGTGATCAAAGATTTGTGAAATTTTGTGACAGAGGGGAGGGAGTGATTAACAATGGTCCAAATAGCGCAACGTAATTTATGGACGGCCCCATAATAGAATGTTGCTCCCTTAAGCTTGGCCAGTGGGGTCAAAATGTCATCTGGTAAACTGAAATGCTCGATAGGAGGCCAGGGTCAACACTCACCACCATCTTCAAGTCTCTCTTTGTAACAACTGCCACTCCGAAAGCGAGTGATCTCCGTCAGAACTCCTTATTCCATTCTTTCTGCTAGTAAGGTATTGGCGAACCTATAGCACGCGCACCACAGTCGGCACGCAGAGCCTCATCATCCGGCACGCGACTAAAGTAGTACTTCCTCAATTAATAATTACAATAAAATAATACTTTGTAATTTTAAGCGAGGAAGACCCAAGCGTACATGGAGACGGAGCATGTTAGATGAGGCTGAAAGAACTGGGAAGAGCTGGAAAGAATTGAAGTGACTGGCAACGGACCGTGCGTAGTGGCGAGCTTTGACAGATGCCCTATGTTCCACAAGGAACCCAAAGGACAAATGATGATGATGTACTTTTAAGAAGTTTTAGTCTATTCTTGAACGTTTAACTTACTTATCGCAATGTAACAACGGCCCAGATTTCATATTTCACTTTGCCTGAAAAAACATGGTAAACCGCGCTCCGAAGGAGATTCAGTCAATTCAGTCACGCTTTCTGGTAGTCATTCCCCTTTTCACGACTTTCCAAATAAGGACAAACCTATACAACGCATCCTTAAGATGTCACTAAGAAGAAATACTGTTAAAGATTGAGTCCTGCGGATGGCAAGTTGTATTAGTCAGCAGCTCACCAAGGCTAGACACAATATTGCTTTACGCTGTTGGTGATACGATGAGAGAAGAGCTGGTTAAATTGGCATCTTTGTCCGAAAAACACAAGAAATAGATATTTACAATGCTGTGATGGAAGCTTTTGTTTGTAACAGAACAAAAGAGCAGAAAAAATAGTTTCAATTACTAATAATGGTGCTCCTTGAAGCAAAACATGCAGTTGTTCATTTTAATTGTCTCATTCACCAAGAAGCTCTTTGTGGCAGGGGCAGCTGCAAAATATTAGGCGATGTTCTCAAACATGTCACAGAAATGGTGAAATACATCTGGGCTCAGGCTCTCAGTTGTCGACAGTTTCATGTACTTCTTGATGAGGTTGAAGCACAGTATAACACTTTGGTTATGTACAATAACGTCCGATGGTTGAGCAGCGGACGGGTGTTATAGAGATTTGTAAGCTGATTGGATAAAATTAGTCTATTTTTTTTAAATGAAAAAGGGCAGGAATATCGACTTTTCACTGTTATGGTCTGAATTATGAACATTTTTTGTAAACAGATTTTTAAAAATATTATTTTAAAACAAAGTTATGGATTGTCTCCACGTTGTGGTGGCTTGATTAGAGGCGGGATTAAATGTTAGCTGTGAGGCGTTTTGGGGCTCTACCACATCTTACTAGTAAAAATTTGTCACATTACGTCATATGTATTTCACATATTAGAATACATTTTAAATCATATTGTATGATTTTATTTAGGCTGTGTTGAGTCTATACGCATCTGGACGAACGACTGGCATCGTCCTGGACTCGGGTGACGGTGTGACCCACACGGTGCCCATCTATGAAGGCTACGCTCTGCCCCATGCAATTCTGCGCATTGATCTCGCTGGTAGAGATCTAACCGACTACATGATGAAAATACTTACAGGTAAGGAAGCCCTTTTGAAATCATCTGAGCTACTTATAAGGCCCTAATTGAATGTTTCTGAGCTACTAATAAAGCACTTTTGAAAACTTCTGAGCTACTTATAAGGCCCTAATTGAAATCTTCTGAGCTACTAATAAAGCCTTCATTGAAAACTTCTGAGCTACTAATAAAGCCCTTATTGAGTTCTTCTGAGTTACTAATAAAGCCCTTATTAAATTCTTCTGAGCTACTAATAAAACCCTTATTGAATTCTTCTGAGTTACTAATAAAGCCCTTATTGAATTCTTCTGAGTTACTAATAAAGCCCTTATTGAATTCTTCTGAGTTACTAATAAAGCCCTTATTGAATTCTACTAGTGTCTAGAACGCATTCAAACATTTTCAGCATTACGAGCACCACTAAGTCCCGGAACAAAAATGACAATGTTTATCTCATCTTATCGTATCGGTTACATACACTCATATACAAAAGATTATTGCGTTTCACTCTTATCCCAGACTTGCGTCTTGCATTTATTGGAGTTTTTAATATTGATGCAGTGTCGGTCTTCCTAGTTTCCTCAGGCTACAACCCTTCCAACGTTTAAGGTACAAGTAGAAATACACCAATCGATTGAAATATCTTTTATCATCATTATTATATTTAATTCATTCCATGTAGCTAATAAAAACGGAAATTATTATTACATTGTCAAAGTCCTATTCATTTACAGCACATATACAATTTAAATCTACCTCATAAACAAGGGCCCGTCCATAAGTACGTCACGCTCCAGAGAGGGGGGGGGTAAGCAGAGGCGTCACTAGGGTTGGTGTCACCCGGGGCGGTAGCTCATGGTGTCACCCCCTCGCGACTTAACCCATAGAACTCCTCCGAGTTTTCGAGTGCAAAATAACGGAAATATACAGAGTTTTACATTTTGGTGTCACCCTCTAATGGTGACCCGGGGCGGCCCGCCACCACCGCTCCCCCCTAGTGACGCCACTGGGGATAAGAAAGTATGACAGTTTGTGACCGGGGGCAGGTGGGATGTCCTTCCATGTGTGAAGTCGCATGGTTTTATAGTAAATTTTAATTATTTTTCAAATTAAAAAGTATTTTTGTTCGAAACTGTGACGTAGCCTACTTTTTTTTTGGNGGGGGTTGGGGTGGGGGAGCTTTGTTACGGGGGAAAGGGGGAGTTTAAAAAATAGCGTGACGTACTTTAGGTAATCACAAGAAGATAAGACAAGGCTTTCTAAACTATCTCCCTAGCGTAAAATTAAACATAAAATACAACATGACCTCTTTGGAAAAATATTTTTAAAAATATTATTTATTGATCATTTCGATTTGGTAAATTTATGCCAGAGCACAAGTTAATAATTTTGCTTATATCTTTTGACCCTTAAATGAAAAAGAAGAATTCGATATTTTATCTAAAAAGTAAAAAAATATTTTGACAAGAAACTTAAATACGCATCACTAAATTTGCTTCTTAAAGCGCAAATCATTACATAACAATTTTTGAAGTAAGTTTTGTTACAATGTTAATCTTTGTTAAAACTGTAACATTTGTTAATGAACCGTGTGAACTTGTTTAGTCCCAACAAAATGCATTGACGCTTATGTTCATTGTCATATAGAAAGAGGTTACAGTTTTACAACTACAGCAGAGCGGGAGATAGTGAGGGACATCAAAGAGAAACTCTGCTTTGTTGCACTAGACTTTGAGGAGGGCATGAAATTGTCTGCACAGTCGTCTGAACTGGAGAAAAGCTATGAACTTCCTGATGGCCAGATTATAACAGTTGGAAACGAACGATTCAGGTATTAAACTACCGTATCTACATCGCATTATAAGCCGACCCCCTGAAACTGCTTTTAAGTGGCCAGTTTTTTGTGTGTTTGTTTTGTTTGGGTTTTTTTTGTTGTTTTTTTTGCAAAAACGCGCATATAAGCCGATCATACCATTGCCTAATTTTACTCCATATTTTTGGTTCATAAAAATGTGTTACTTTAAAGATGTAAAATACTAACTTTTCTTGTTACGTACCAGTTTGTTTACCACTTGGAATGACACAAAAACGTGTTCTGCTCTTTCCACGTTATTTTCTACAATATCCGAACCTCCGCTGATAAGTTGTTCACAACTGATGATTAACGAAGTATATATTTTGAGAAAAATTATGAATTTTATTGTCCTTCCTTGTGTCCATTTTGTTTAATGCGCATACATGCCGGCCCCCTGATTTCAGTATTGTATTTTATAGTGCTAACCTCGAGTAAAAACGGTAGAATAAAAATGCACTATTATTATTTACTGGGGCTTAGTGGCAAAGAGACATCACGTGGGTTAGCCTTTTTTAAATATTTTTTTTAAAGTCAGGGCTAAAGAATGTTACTGAGTCTCATACCCAGCTCTGATAGATCCTTCAGGGCCGGCTTTAGGCATAGGCAAACTAGGCAGCCGCCTAGGGCCTCCGATTCTTCTCATCATTAGTGTGGGCCTCGCACAAGAATCTTTCCATATTTATTTATTTGTTTTTCTATTACATTTAGGACCACCAAAGTCACTTCGTCTAGGGCCCCTAATTCTCTAAAGCCGGCCCCGGATCCTGGAATAGTGCTACAGTGCTAGCCACACAATCCCCTCGTATGTCCTAAAACTGAACTTTTTGAAAGCTGCTTCGCCTTCCACATAGGCCAACATGGTCTGAAGAAAAAGTTTACTGTTTAAATCCCAAATATTAACTTCAAGCACCGTCTTGTCTTTCTGTCTGTCATGTTCCCGCCTGTGAAAAAAACAAAACTAAAAAAATGACCCACTTCCCGTGAACATATCGAGCTGAAATTTTACACATAGACTCTTGTCATCTAACAATGCATTCTATCAAAATTTCAGATCGATCGAATGGGCCGTGATTAAATTAATGAATTTTAACGATTATCTCTATGTAGCATATAAATGTTTGCGTTTGTCTGTCGCGGGGTGCGTAGCCTATTATATTGAGCATATTTTGTTTAAATATTTTTCTGTCCCGCGGTGCAGTGCGTATTTTTTAAAAACATACTTTTATAATATGTTCCCGATCTGTAAATGTTTATGCTAGTCTGCCGCCGCGCGGTGCGTATTATATTGAACATAATCAATATGTCTCATATATAATATAAGGGATTTAGAGTGCACATTTTTGTTTTTACGGGTTGTTAATATTATTATTTACCATTTGGTAAAGCTAGAACTTGTAACTATGGCAGACTACGATAAAGATTATAACCACCTTTTATCTTGCTGCAACATTTTAAAAAAATATTAATCCTTTGTTAACAATATTGCACACTCCTTCTTATAAAGGTATTGAATATATAATTTTTTTAAAAAATCTATTTTAAATTCAATATATTTTCACGATTTACAAAGTGGGTCCCTGATGGTGCTGAAACTCCATTAGCATGTTTTGATGTAGACTATAAAGTGAGTATGTCTGTCTCAGATGTCCAGAAGCCATGTTCCAGCCCTCGTTCGTTGGTATGGAGCAGGCAGGAATCCACGAGTCCACATACAACTCCATCCTCAAGTGTGACGTCGACATTCGCAAGGACCTCTACAACAACATCGTTCTGTCAGGGGGGACAACAATGTATCCAGGGATAGCCGACCGCATGACCCACGAGGTCAGCACTTTGGCGCCCTCCGTGGTTAAGGTCAAGGTAATCGCCCCGCCAGAACGCAAGTACTCGGTGTGGATTGGCGGATCGATACTGGCATCACTGTCCACATTCCAGCAGATGTGGATAACCAAACAGGAATACACTGAGTCAGGGGCAGTCATAGTACATAGAAAATGCTTTTGATCAATTTTGACCTTATCTAATTTAAATAAACCACAGCTTTTTTAAAAAAAAAAAACATTGTATAAGTAACCCCGTTGAAACCCATGCATTTTTAAAAAGAACACCACCCAAAGTCCCAAGTTTGTTTAAATCCCGCCCTCATCTAAGATACTTTCTTAAAGGCAGTTTACAAATTTGTCACCTTTTATAAAAAAAGGGGGAGGGGCAACAATCTACCACTGAACATGACACAATTCATAAACTTGAGTTTTGTAAATTAATTGGTAATTAATTTGTAGTACAAAGAATATATGTGATTATATACACCAGGGGTAGCGAACAAGTTCGACAAAAAGAGCCAACATTTTAAACTGTAAGAGTCAGAGAGCCACACCACACAAAAGCATATAATTTTAACAATAATATATTAAACACATAATATAACATGCTCAGTCAGGTGTTTTTTGTTACCTTGTTGGAGTGATGGGACGATAATCTCAATGGGATTTCTGGCATCTTTTGTTTTCATTAAACTTCAGCAAATCAGGTTTGTACTCAGTTGTAGCCAATCGGAGCAGTTCCTTTACATGAGTGTCAGTCAGAATGGACCGGTGCTTTGATTTTAATTTTAACACAAAATTAAGATTTTAGGGGTTTAACCTGCCCTTAAAGAAAAGAACTTTAAACTGCACTAGCTCGCGTCCGGGAAAAGACTGAGCCTCTTTATTTATAAAACATTCTTTTAAAAAGGTTGGGAGATGCTGGGACTCGACCTAAAGGAGGGGGTTTCCCCGAACTCATTAAGGAACATTGACTTTCAGAGGGGTTTTCCCAGAAGTGACAGAAGTCACTTTGTAGGGGTTTTCCTAGAATCTAGAAAGTACTCAGAACTTACTCCTTGAGAGAGGTTTTCCTTTCCACTAACTTGTGACATATGAATGAGTATCAAAAGACGATGTATCTTTAACAAAATCCAAACTTAGCAAAGAACCACAGTATACAAAATAATGATAAGAGGCAAAGAGCCGCATTCATTTTGGCCCGGAGCCGCACGGGGCTCGAGAGCCGCGTGTTCGCCACCCCTGAATACACCATGTGTCAGTAATGGAGAGCATTTTTGGGTCGGCGAGCCCAAAATTCAATTAACACCTACTTATAAATAGCTAAGTAACAACACAAAGTGCCAGCAAAGTGGTTTAAGGAAAAAACATTTTACTCGCGTGCCGGCTGATGAAGCTCGCATGCCGTCTGTGGCACGCGTGGCATAGGTTCACCATCACTGCCATGTGTGATCGCTCTTTTTTAAACTTTTAAAATCAATGTATAAAAAGATGCTTTAGAATAATTGCAGAAGTGTGTGTGTGTGGAAATGGGAAACCTAAAAACCAAAAATGTTACCAAGCGGGCCAGGGCCTTTACTGGCTGTAGTGCTCCTCATGATATGTGTTCACTACCACATGTCAGTCATTGGTTTAAAAAGTTTTAAAATTGAAGTCTGAAAATTGGAAATCAGTTATGAAAACTCACTAATCATAATATGTTGTTGGTTGTTATTATAACACTTAAAACGTTTATCAAAAGAAGCAATATTTCAGTCGTGCCTCTTTTTCACTCATTTTAAAAGGTGTGAAATTTAAGATACAATTTACTTCATTTTAAATGGTATGCAAATCAAAATGCATCATTTTAGAATTGTATTGTTGCCTCGTTTTTGTATGGAAAATTCCTTAGGAGCAGAGGTGCCTACCTTGACAGATAGTCTGTCCGACATTTCTTGACAATACATTGGAAGTTATATAAAATGTTAGGATCTCCAAATTGTATTAAAATTATCTTCAACCAGTGTCACAGTTGATTGAGAAATTAATTATTTCAGTTGAAATTTTGCTTATAATTAATAATATAGTTCTCTTCAAGACAAGACCATGTTTAAAAAGTACATATTGAGAAGTAATAAATTGAATATCTGTATGAAATTATGGAAGCTTTTTAATTTTGTTACCAAAATTTATAATTTAATCACAAATTAACAAAGTTTCAATTTTTATGTACAAATCGATAACAATAAATGTTTCATAACAAAAAAAATTGCATACTCCAAATCAGTGTCTTTGATAAAAATAGTACTATTATTTGTGAATGAAAGAAGTTAGTGGGTACTATATTTTCAAATAAAAATATGTCAATAATATAAGAGTACATTTTAAAAACTGAATATCTTTCATGTATTTGTATTAGCCATTGTTTTAAAAAATATTAACGTTTCATATAAAATATTTTAGTTCTTAAAGGATTCTGCGAGGCATAAGATCAAGCATCTACAATACTGTTTCCAATACAGATTTAGAAAAGTGTACGCCTCAGAACATAGGGATCTTTCGGGTCAGCTTTATAAAAAAAAGCTGATAAAAGATAATGAGGCTGAGAAAAAGTCATTGCAATAGAATAGTCCCAACATGAGTAAACCTGTAAGTGGACACACACCAAAATTTTGAATAGCAAAAACAATAATAAAAAATAAATGAGAATAAAATCAGAATTCAGCTTAGAAAGGCTTAGTGAATAGTTTTTCAAATCTAAATTTTGTTGATGTTGTATTTCACATATGGTTTTCTTACTGTTTCACAGCATGACAGATCACATGGCATCAATAACATCAGGCAGAATTCAGGTGTTACCATAATTTAATTCAACTGATAAAAAAACTTCCAGCATCAACTAAGAAGTTTATTCTTCTACAGTGTTAAAAACAAGGAATTTTTGGTGTAGAATTATTTTTTAAAGTTTCAAGGGTAAACAGAACAAAATTTGGGTGAAACTGCAATCAAGCTTATAGATTGGTAGATGGATAACATGTAAACAGGGTTTGATTGAGCCTGACAAGATGACAGAAAACGCTGTTTATGTTTGTTGGAAATAAACTGTTTTGTGACGTCTTGTGAGGCTCACTCAAACCCTGTTTACATGTTACCCATCCACTAAAGAGTACTCAACGTAAAGTTTCAATGACATATCCTGAACTATATTGTCCTATGTCTCAATATAATTCATTGCACAATTGAATAGAGATATATTTTTATACTGTTAAATTATTAAAAACAGGTAGTTTTGATATTGAAAAAGTGTGTTCTATGACAAGTTATATTTTATTTCGCCTCTAAGAAGCAAATTAATAAAATGTCTTCATATAAGACCTTGGGTATATATTACTATTAATTGATTGCTAACTTTACCTTAACATCATTTCAGTCTTTCAGCTCAGAATTTGAGCTATTCCTTTTGGCAACAGATTATAAAATTATAAGCTAGTTATGCAATTTTTCTATCAGAGAATGTTGAAAGCAGATGAAACAATTATTACAATCAGATGGATTAGAGCAGGGCCCTGACATTCCCAGCTTACCAACTATATGTTGTTGGTCCATGATCACAAAGTTATGTGTGTAACATTAGCTCAATACGCAAGGATGGAATTATGTGGTTCAATTGTTTTCCTCTTGGTAGCCTGCATTTGAAACCCATATGAAAGAAACATTTTTTCTTTCTTCAAAACAATAAGTGTACATTAATTTGAAGTTATCGTGTAGTTTATTTGTAACTTTTTATTCATACTAGATAAGGCCAAGAAAACCTTGTGACTCTAAAACACATGTGACTAGAAGATTATAAATGTACTGAATATCTGATACACATCTGGTAAATTTCAAGTCTATCTCTAACATAAATTATTCAAAGGGTCTGACAACATATTATATGGAGTGTCTTGGCTTCAAACATACAGACTTTGGGCAGGTAATTTCAAAATTTGTGTGACAAAGAAAGCAAGGGTTTGATAAATTTTACGAAATGTCAATGCATAAAAAAAGTAATGGTTCTTAAAATGGATGTTTAATAATTATAGTTAATAAAAATAATGTGACTTTACGTAGTGATTGCAATTAATAGAAGAAACTGTCATTGTATCCCATGACCAACGTATGCTACTAACTACTCAAGCAACAGGCATTTTTGTGAGTCAAGTGTTTGATGGAATCCTCCATGTAAACTGAGTAGTTGAAGTTCTTTGGACAGAATTTTCATTGTGTAACTTACAAATAATCATTATTAATGAACACAAGTGAATACCTTGCATATCATGATTTAACTCGAGAAGAACAAATAACAAAGAAGTATGAAGGATTCTAGAGGCTTGAGATATTCTTGTGCAATGTAAAATGGCAAGAGACATCAGCTTAACAAAGATGTTTCAGTTCAAATCACGTGATAAGATAAAATAAAACTTTTTAAGTTTACACTTCTGTACACAAAAAATATTGTTATTAAAAAGAAAATACATATTTTTCAAGATTGCAAAAGAATGTATAATCAAATGTAAATTTTCAAATTTTTTACCTTAAAGTTTTAACAAAAATATAATTTCATTCAACATTAATTTACTTGACGTGGCTTGAACGCAGTTCTGTTTTTTTATATCAACAGTTGTTGGAACACAAAAATTATTAACAATTGTAGCAACACTCAATGCTAAGCAGTTGTAAAAACAAATATTTTTTAATTATTTAGAATGGTTTATGAGTTTTACTTTTATCTCTGCTGAAGAAAAAGATGACTTGCATTTTTATGACGATACAACTAAATCATACATGAAAATTTATTATGTGGAAGCCTTGGTACAGCAATGAGGAAGTTCATCGTCAAAACAAGATTGAAACAGAATTTAAAATTATAGGTCTAAGAACAAATCATTAAAAAATTGTGAATATTTTGTAGGTTCATGTCTCATAAAGCATAAAAATTTAATACACAAACAATATATTTATAAATGCATAGAACTATTTCCAGGCCATAAGTGTGTGAATATGTGCATGTATATATTTCTTTAGCTCACTTTTTATTTAAAGCCATGGTCTATTCCAAAGACTAAGGCAACAAGTCTTTCTTAAAATTCACAGCACAGTTTCTGTTAAGAAAACACACAAAAGTAAGTAATAATGCCGTTGTGATGAATGGTCCCCTTATCATCTTATAATGTATGTCTATTCAATACTAATGAGAAATAATAAACAATGTCTACTTTTTTAATGATGAGAATGTAACAAGAAATGCATGTTTAAAATTTAAATCTTCTCAATAAATTCATGAATAAAACTCACTATTGAATTTATAAATGAAGTGTTTGTGAACATACAGACAAATAAAAAATTATCTAAATGTTCCTATAAAATGGCGTGGTCTTGCAATTACTCCTTACTTCACTTTAACTATGCATTACTATTTGTTATTATGTCTAAAGAAATTTAATGTTTTTGATGGATAATTGTTATTTCTATTATTTTCAGGATTCAATTATATTCCTTCTCAACTGCAATTTGACCCAGTAGTTAATCATTTTAATTTTTAGATTTATTTCAAAGCCATCCGCCTACTAACCCTTTTTTTTGTGTTAAATTCAATATATAAATTCTCATTAAAAAGATGATTTAAAAAACACATATTCCTTAATACCTGTTAAATTTATAGGTGGCAATTTAAGAAAAAAAAAAAGTAACAACATAACATTTTATCTTTCACCATTAATAAAATGTACTCAAAAAGAACCAAACACAAATGCCCACAATATGATCGCACTGTAAGTAAAAACATAACCAAGTTTGTAACTACAATTCTCTCTACTTAAACTTGAATTATAGACGCTCAATTTTCAGAGTGAATTAAAACATAAACATTGAATTTCAAAGTACTATCATATCAACTAATAAAAATTAAAAAAATTTTAGATAAATGTACAAGTATCTCAAAATTAACAACAATGTTTTGAAGGATCGATGCAGCTAAATTTTATCTCAATAGAAATTCAAATGTGTAGAGATTCAATTATTACTTAAATTAATCACTATTTCTCTTGCTTTTAAAAAATGAAACCTTGAGAAACAGTGTTCTTTTTATACTTGCAACACAAAAAAAGGTTGGTGACGAAGCAACAAATTATCAATACATATAACAGAAAATTGAAAACTTTCAGTTTTATTTTAATTAAAATTATAAGAAAAGGTTTGCTGCATCTATGGTTCTGATTGTATACAAATTAAAATATAAATTTTAATCCACAATTTTATCATAGCTATGTCAAATTTTTCATTAAAAATATAAAACAACATATTAATGTCATATGAACAAAAAGTATTTTCCTTTCTTTATTGCAAATGTTTGTTAGATTTCACGTCCGATTTGTTCTTCTTTGATAAAACATCTGAATGAAATATTCTCTGCACGTAACAACAAGTAAGGGTTTTTTAATTGGAAAATAAAGATATAAAACATTGTTTCAACAAAACAAATAATATCAGTGAGGAAATAATCTTATTATTTACATTAATTGATAAAACTAATATGTGCTGTTCACCACCAATCGAAATAGTCTGCAGTTAATTTAATTCATGTTTTTAAATTAAATTTTTGGCAAAATTTTAATTTTATTGCTTAAATAAAATGTTTCAAAGCGAGGATTTTTTTTTCCCTTGACTTTCTTTCAAACTTCATAAATTAGTATTGATTTAAAAATATACAGCATCAATAACATTTAAATAAATATACTGGATAGCTGTGTTGGCTTTTGAGTTATGAAAAATAAAAGTATTAAAAAAAAGCCAAAGATTCATTAATTATTATTAAAACTGGATCTAAATTAATTTTTTTAAACATCTGCATAGGATTATCTGTAAATTTCTTGTTTACTTCACCATGAACTCTCTAGTGGAACTGTGGATTAATTGCCCAAAGACTTCATGAAAGCCTCCATGTTGTATTCATTTTCATACTGTGACTCATCCCACAGTTCTTCCAAACCTTCTAGGATAGTTCTAACATTCTCTCTCTTAGGGGGGCCCTTAATGTCATCATCGGTACCTGACCCCACAGCTGCACCATTACCCTTCTTGCCATCATCAAGTACAAAAAGGTCTAACAGCTGATCGGTGCCCATGGTCAGGAGACTTGAGTTCTCCTGGGTGATAACAGTGTTAGCTACTGCCATCTTGAATTTTTGCAGCCTGTGGATCATATTTTAAATATTGACTCATAATTTATGGAAGGTGTTAAGGACAACTCATTCAAAGATATAATTCTCTCTACACAAACACGTTTAAATAGTGTACAGCATCTTAAATCTCTATACAATGTTCCTAGCAGCCATGTTATATTGGACATTGGCCTAGCCCCAGTTGCGGAAATCAGGTGATCAGTACCAAAATAATTAAACTTACCAAGAATGTTTTCTTACCCCATAATTTTTTCCTCTAGAGTTCCTCTTGTAACAAGGCGATAGACGTTAACTACTTTCTTCTGACCTATACGATGTGCACGATCCATTGCCTGAACACAAAAGTAAAAATTTGCTATTAGTTTTGGAAAAACTAAAAATTTCCAATATATTTTATTGGGACAGTTCAAAATAAAAACTGTAAAAATAGTCTGAAATTTTATTTTTGCCAGTAACTAGCAATTTTTAAATAAGCCATTTTAAATATCAAATTACTTAAATTGGTTCATAGATTTGTCAATATTTTATGGTACACTTATATGATGTATTTCTAACTAAATTAGATAAAATTTGAGATCTGTGGGTTGTATAAAAGTTGTTTTTTTTAACGAGAATGCATTTGGACATCATAATGTTATTATTAAATGTTATGAAAATCCTAAAAAGAGGTGAAGTACTTAATAGGTATGAGCCAAAATATTATTTGTTTAAATATTACTTGTTTTTTTAAATGCTCAGGTTAAACTCAGGTTAAATTTCACTCAGATAGAAAGTAAAAAATATTTGTCAAAAAAAGGGGCAGAGTGGAGGCTTCTTCACAATAAAGATATTTTCTTATTTTCTCATACTGACTTTGCTTGAATTTATAATGATATGATATTTACAACAAAGAAATTTAAATTTAAAATTAAAAAAAAAAAATGTTTTAAGAATGAAAAATACAACTAACCTGAAGATCTTTCATTGGGTTCCAGTCATGCTCAACAAAAATAACAGTGTCAGCACCAGTGAGATTCAGACCCAAACCACCAACATGTGTTGTAAGGAGTAGGATATCGATTGATGGGTCGTTATTAAATCTGGAGCATAGGTCATCTCAATAGTTAGTATTAATTTAGCAAACATTTCACTACAGTGGATATTTTTTTAAGTTAAAATCAATTGAAGCTACAAAATACTTTTTAATTAGCAAAAACTTATTTGTGTATGTATCATATAATTTGGACCTTCAACATTTTTCAGCAGTACCAACGACTTAAATGGTGGATATAAAGCAAGTATAAAGTTTAGGTAAACATTTGAAAGAAAAAGAAAACATGAGAATAAAAATAGTTGACTCTTCAATCTATACTTAAAAATTTCACAACATAAGTCAAACCAGTACCATTAAATGAAATCATAACTTGTGAAACAGCCAGAAACAATCACAAAGTCAAGAGTCTCACTATTTCCTGTACAGATCATTGAAATCCTTAACAAAAAGACATACTGGAAAGGATGTGACCAAGATCATTTTCCCCAAAAGATGGAGGTGGGTAGGGAGTACTCTAAGCCCCCTAGAAAACATCACCACACAATTGCTAACATAAAAATAAATTAATAAGAGCTGAAAGCTGTGACTTACCTATGTACAATATCATGTCGAGAACCAGCAGGCACTGTTCCATCAAGCCTTAAGAATGTTACACCTGGCATTTGAGATCTGCCGGATTTTCAAATTGACTTAGTACAATAACATTTTGAAAAAGTATCAACATCAAAATGAAGAATTTAGTTAGGTACAATACGACAGCCAGGTTTTTTTTTTCTAACATGCTCAGGCCAAACTGATCACACCAGTGGTGGGGTCTAAACCGAAAACATCAGAGTTTAGTGACTCAATGCGCACCGAGCATTGTCCAACCAACTCATACTTTAACAGGCTAGACCACAACAGGGGCTCGAACTGCTATCATTGCAGCCAAGCCTCTGAGACAGTTACACATCTGGTGATGTCAGGTCCTGTGCTAGACATAGCCGGGGAGGTATGGGAGGCAAAAGAATCCCACGTGAAGATAACATTGTATGGCACCACTCAGCAGATGGAGCAGGTTGCCCAAGTATTAGCCAAGGCCTTAAGAGATTAATCTCAGGCCCACAGAATATGTGTTTACTTTAGTTTGGGGTCATGTTGTCATTAAAGGAGAGGTGCAGTGTGACATGAAAAACATTATAACAATTGAAGACATCAAGGGAAAAAATGGCTATGTCACAGTTTAAATTTTTCTTAGTTTTCCCCTAAATCTGAAAGAGGGTAAAAAAAGAATGTTCTGAATGAGGTTTAATGAAAAAATAACGTACCTATGAGAAATTAAAATATATTTAGTTAATTTATGATAAATCTGTTAAGTTTTGAACTTTAAAACTTGAGTATCTCAAAATCACTCAAATCAACAAAAATGTCACTTAGCCTTTTCTTCCCTTGAGGTCTTCAATTCTATGTTACTACAGTGTTACATAGACAAACATTAAAACAGAGACAATACTTTTCAAGTATCAATCTTTTTTTTAAAAAATCAATCCTTTACATGACAAAACACAAACAAATATGTGAACTTGAAGTGTAAAAAAAAGCCTTATTGATTATTAACTGATTTGAGTAATTTTAAGTTCTTTATAATTGGAAATAATTGATTTTGCCTTGCTGTACCCTGATAGATGTTGCACACACAAGTCATAAACATGTTTCTAATGATATCTTTTTTTTCCTCCACTGTTTCAAACTTTTGCTATTTAGCAGCACCAATAATGTTTGTTGATTTATAATTGATGGGGTTAACTAAGAAAAAAACTTAAGAGATAAACTGATCACAATGCCACTGCTAGGAAGTATTTTACTGTTATGTAGGAAGGACATTAAAATGTAGGTTGCACAGGTGTGCAAAACTAGGCTACTAGACTAGCCCTAAGCTATGTTAGTACTGCATGGCCTTTGTTTTTACTGTAAAGGTTGTTGAGTTAGAATAGAGGCTGCCCATAAATAACATCACGCGATTTTGGCCATTTTTTACCCCCCCCCCTCGTCACACTTTGTCACAAAAATTAGACCCCCTACAATGAGATGTCACAAAGCTGTGACCCCCCCCCCCCCAAAGGGGTATTTTTATATTTGAAATTAAGCATATTTAAAATCACTCTATTGTCATTTAAGTATTGTACTTAGTGTAAGGTTGCACTCTAATATTGAAACACACACGAATCCATGTAAAATGTCATAACGCAAATAGTAAGAAATAGAATATTTAAGTGGAACTTTGATTTAAAGTAGCATGTTTTGACGTGACATCATAATTTTTAACCCCCCCCCCCACTCCCCCTATTCACAAATGTGGGGACTCGGCCTCCCCTCCCCCTTGGGTGCGTGACATCATTTATGGACAGCCCCATATTAGACCTTGCAATCTCTCTCGTCTTGGTTTGTAGCCTAGTCGTGACCCTAAACACATGATTTTTTGAAATTTTTGTTCATAACCTAAATAGTTACTGACCAGAGAAGTTTGTAACACGAGGTACTACTATATTTCCATCTTAACATAATTATTTTTAACTAAAAGTCAGAATATTGATTAAATATGAAGAAATGAGTTAAAAGCATTTTATTTTACTAGCTTCTAGTTTTAAAAAATAGATTTTTAGTAAGAATATTGTACATTTAACCTACTTGAGTAAATCTTTCTCAACTATGTCCAACATGCTCTTAAGTTGACAGAAGAGCAGGACTCTATGTTGGTTGACCACTGGCATACTGTAAACACCTAACTGACTGTTAGAGGCAGGTCCAGTTGAATTTCCATTGTTCAATCCAATACCGCAATCATTGAGCAGTTGTCTGATTACAATCAAAGAAAAAGAAAAAGTTATAGATAAAAATCCAATTTCTCTGTTAAGGCCACCGTCAACACAAATATTAATTTAAGCCTGAGTTTTCTAAGGTTAAAATTTTTTTTTTACATATACTTACACTAAGCATTTTAAAATTGCGCATACATTTTTCTACTTTACTAACATAAATTAATTAGCCCATTGAATTAAATTTTTTAATAGTTTCAGCTAAAGTACATTATTTGACATATCTAATTCTATTTCTTAAAATTTGTAATCATTAAATTTTTGAAAAATAAATGAGCCTAAACATCTAATTACGTGAAATTTTAATAAAATTTTGATTTTGTATGCACCAAAGAAAAATTAGCAAAAAGGAAAAAATAATAAATAAACTCCTAACAGGAGCCTCGACAAGTATTTAAACAAAATATGTTTTGCTGGACTGCTTTAGAACCATCAAGTTTGTGATGGATGTGCCCATTAATTAATTTAAAAAAAAAAAATATTGCTTACTTTAATGCTATGAGTTTTGGAGCATTGGACAAATCATGTAAGTTGGTGCCCTGTTGTTGTAAGCTGGCGATCATCTCCTTGTATCTTGGATGGGATTGGTTCAAAACAAGAGCAGGATGGTTGCATACTTTACGCAGATACTGCAGAGCCTAGAGTGATGCAAACAAGTTTTAAAACTATTGATAAAATAAGTTCTGACATATAGTACTCCATGACACTATAATCTACATACAAATCAGTGAGGCTGACCCAATGGAGAGCTTTATTAATGATTTTATATCAGATCTGTTTTGACATTAATATTTTTATTTTAAATAAAAAGATGACTATGAGATAACCTTTAAGAGAAAGTTTTATGTTAAGTCAAAGATTTGCTCTGTGAGTCTAATAAATCTGACTTTTGCATATCTCATCACTGTTTTTGACCTAGGTTCATTAACAATATTTAAATGATAATTTTTAATTAAATATTTTTTTAAAAAATACTAATAAAAAGAAATGTTTAAAAACATAAAATGGTCACAGTTTTGTTAGGTATAATTATGAGTATATATTTATATTTATTACCTGGAATATATGAGTTGTCCCTTGGTTTGAAATATGCTTTTCTTTGCTTTCTTCTCCTCCAGTTACAGTTTCATCCACATTGCGCTTTGCTCTAGACTTGGCAAAATCTTCATACAGTTCAACCTTTCAAAATAAGCGCAATATAGGATTTCAAGAATGTTAGTGATATCATTTACAATTCTGTAATATTTAAATTCACAATTTTTTATCTTTATAGACATAGTAATTAGGGGTCTACCGATATGCATTTTTGCCGATATTGCCTATACGGAAAAAATTATCTTTATAGACATAATAATTAGGGGTCTACCGATATGCAATTTTGCCGATATTGCCTATTCGGAAAAATATTTTTATTGATATGAGAGCCATTTTTGAGTATTTGTTAGGACAAAGACCAGTGGTCATATTTGATGACTTCATTCTTAAATTTATGATTCCTAATTAAAAGGAGTCTACCAATATGCATATTTGTTAAGACAAAAACCAGCATTAATATTTCATGACGTCACTCTTAAATTTATGACTCCTAATTATAAGGAGTCTACCGATATGCATATTTTATATGTAAGGCTACTGATTTAATTAAATTAAGAGAAACATAAATTAAGAGACAAATCGTACAACTTCATTTTAATTATAAGTGTATTGTCTTGGTCTTCCGTATTTTGTGTTCTTTCTTCTATGTCACTTTGCTTTCTTTTGCTTTCTTTTCCTTGTAAACAATACAGGAATATGGATCGAATTTTTTTTAAAAGTTAAAATAACTAATAATCGGGTTAAAATAACACATCAAAAATGTTTTTTTATTAATTAAAACAAAACCAAAAAAAGTACAAATAAAATTAGGAAGTCCTTTTGAACCTTCAACTTTGACTCATACTTAATTCTGACCAATAGTTAAATGGGTTTTGCACACAGCAATCTTTTATGAATGAAACAATGAGAAGAAAGCAATAGTAAAAGAGCCAAAATGAGGTTGAATGATGAATGGTAGCTAATGACAAAAAGTCTGCATATTTTGTTATTCCATAAGAAAGAAACAAAACGTTTTAAATATCTGCCATTCTGCATGCATCTTTACTATTAAAGCAATTACGGTATACTTGGTATCCGCATCACTTACATATTACTTGCGAGTTTATGAAAATCGGCAGATACCTAAACAATATATAGAACAAGGCACACTGTATCATGGCTGTACATATTAACACCAAGACCCTTTTGGTTCTTTCAATACCTTTTGGGTTAATTTATTTATTTGTTGAGATGTTTATAAATTGAAATAATTTTTTTTTGGTGAATTCTTTTGGGTCAAAATATCACTTATTGTAAAATATCGGTGACGTCAATATCTGGACCTTTATAAGCTATCGATATGGATACCTTGATATACGTAGGCCCTTAATAATAATATTGAATTATAGTTTTGGGAAGCGTGCTATTGAAACAAACTCTGGCAAATAGTTACTTGTATAGGACTAAGATCACAGTAATAGTCTTGTATAATTTTAGGTGGCAAGTCCTGCAGCACGTCTTCTTTCAAACGCCTCAAAATAAATGGAAGTACTTGACGATGAAGAGACTCCATAGCCAGTGCACCTGTTAGGATAAAGTGGCGTAACAAGTGAATCCTGATGTCAATTAGTATCTGTAACAAAGCTATTTCCTTAACTAATCAATCATAAATATGGAACAACTTTACAGCATTGGGGCCTAAGGTTCTTTTCTGGTCTTTCACCCACCTCCCAGGGGATGTTAAGGCTATGGGAACTCCACCCTCACCACAAACAATAAATTGGTCCCTAGTACACCAAAGAAAATGTATAGAGAAGCCTACCTTAATATTTACCTTAAAAAGGAGTGGAGGAAATTCCCTACTGCATCCCTCTACAACCTCTGTGCCACACTGGTTAAGCTAATAGATCTTTTTTACTTTACCAGTGATTATTTCCTAGATTAACAAGTTTATAAGATATTGTTTTCATTCACTACACAATAGAAACCTACCGGCTTCTTGTTCTTTACTTGAACTCTTCCCATCTCTGCTTTGTAGAATGGGCTTCCCATATTTGGCTTGGAATTGCCTCTCAGTACCAAGGAAGCCAGGCATGAGAAAATCAAACAAGGACCAGAGGTCAAGGACATTGTTCTGAATAGGTGTGCCTGACAGGATGACTCTATGATTGCAGATCAACTGTTTGGTAGCCTTGGCAAGCTGGATATTTTAAAGTTTGATTTAAAAAATAATTTAGAATTTCCTGAAGTTAATTTAATTTGTAATAACAACTTAGATATAAATAAAGAGGTTTTGTGCTGAAAGGTGAGCTGATTGAGACAAGTTCCATTCCTGAGTGGAGTTTTTTTTCTGTAAATGATTATTTTATACACGAATGAGGGAAATACAGCCCACTGAATTTTTTTTGTTATACCTCTGGTTTAAAGCAATTGTGCCTTATTTAACAGCCTAGAACAATATTTTTATTGTCATATGCTTTCTGATATATTTTAATTGTTAATTGTTAAATGAAGTCCCTAATAATTTGAATTTCTGATGGATATAACAATAAATTTAAAATTACCTTTGTTTTCCCATTCCTTATAATGTGACCTTCATCTAAGACACAGTAGTTCCACCTTAGACCACTGGGATGTATACACAATACATTTCATAATAAAATAACAATACAAATATGCTAATACTAGCAATAAAGCACAATAAATTAACAATACAAATATCCTAGAACTAAGTAAAAATATTTTTCTAAATACAATATGCTAAAAATAGGTAAGAAAAGAAGAAACACTTACCTGAAAAAATCTATGTCATTTCTGACAACATCGTATGAGGCAATGATCAAATTATGCCTTGGCACACGTTTTTGTAACCTGTTGGTTTACAAAAAAAAAAAATTAGGATTTTCCTATGATAAAATTAAATTTTTTACAGGCATAACTATGGAAGAGAATTAGATTTACTTTATGACATCTTACCTCAGTCTCTCTGCTGGCGGACCTACATACATAAGTGGATTGAGGTATGTTGTGTCCACAAATTTGTTTACTTCATAAACCCAGTGGCCAACAAGAGTTGGTGGACAAACGACTATAGAAGGCAGTGGGTAACAGTCAGGGTCTTGAGATTCCTATAGAATCATAAAATAAAATGAAAAAAATCTTCAAGCTCTACAAATTTACATAAAGTAAAACATAAAAGTTTATTTACATTGATTTTCACTAATGTCATTATTCTTATAACAGGTAACGTACATAAATAAATTGAAAATCCGTACATAAATAAATTGAAAATCGGGACTTTTTTGGGCATTAAAATTAAAACCTAATTTATCAATTAGTCATTTTTAAAACTTTCCTAAACAACCATCAAAATGTTATCAACATGAAAGACTTTAGTTTAAACAAAAAAATTATCCACCAGATAAAGTAAGAAATAATTGTTATTTCATTATTTTACTTTTATTTGCTTAAAGCAAGTATTTAACAAAATCAAAATAAATAAATAACAACCTTATATTTGTTTTCTCGTTCAAGATGGTCAGTGGCAATGACACAGATTGACTGCAGGGTTTTCCCTAAGCCCATGTCATCACAGAGAATTCCATGCAGCTTATATTTGTTCAAAAAACCAAGCCAGTTGACTCCATCCTAGGGGTAAAGAAAGGTTTATATGGTACTTGCTGTAAACAATTTTATCTGAAGATTATTCTCATGCAATGCCGTAAGAATATATTGCCGATTTTATTTAATAAATTGCATGGTAATTAATTTTTTACCACATCAACAGTGTACAGAAATGCTTCCCAAAGTTATATATAAATGTAGATGAATTTATTAATAGCATAAGGACAATTTTTAAAACAAATGCTTTTTTAATACTAAGATTTTCATTTTCTAAGAAAATTTTGTCGACTACTGATATATTCAGGTATAAAAACCTATTTCCAAAGTATAGTTTTCCAATCAAATAGATAATTGTGTCTTTAAAGTAAGAAATTTCATCAACAGCAAAACCTTTGTTGATCTGTATAAAAAGTAATAATTAATGCTAATGGCAGCCAAATGATTATCTTCTGCATTTTTCAATTCCTAAATATATACACACACAAATTTCAGGTTCATTTATAAATAGGAACTTTTTAAGAGAGATAGTGTTGATAGGTTTTCTTTGGTCCAATAATCACCTGTTGATATTTTCTCAACTCAGCATTTACAGGCACTGTAACTTTGTAATTTTCTAATTTAGTCATGTCAAAAAGCTGCTCAAGAAACTTGCGTTCACGTTCTTTCCGTTCGGATAGCCAAGCTTCTGTAGATGGTGGATCTGGAATGCCAGCCTGTATAAATAAAAACGTTGCTTTTGTACAATCTGAACTAATGACTATGAGTAGATAAAAGAAACTTATCTAACTTTGTAAAAATAGAAGCCAATTTATTTACCTCCAATGGAATAAGTCGAATGAGGGTTGCAAAACAATGTGTTGCCATCAATCTCACAGATAACAATTGATCAGACATACGACCAAGGATCGGGATAACAAGTAAAATAACATAGGGCAGAGAATCAATGCCGAGAGATTCTAATATATCTTAAAATTGGTTAAGGCAAAATCAGGCGAGTACTAGAGAATTAAAGAATGGACGTAATTTACCAAATAATAGATCATGTTATTAAAAGTATATTATCACTTTGAGGCAGCCAACCAAGAGCTCTTAAATGAACTACCAGGTAAACAAACTATTTCAGGACAAGATGAAATTTCTTATGCATATAAAGGAAATATTTTTTCAACATAGGCTATAAATTTATAATTATTTTTAAAAAATATCAAAAACTAACAGTTCCAATTAATTTGTAATTTGGGTAAAACACAATAAACTTGAAGGATACTGGCTATGGCCTCAGTCCCTCCCTCCCTTTTATTATCATCATCAGTGGCGCCAAGTAAGGGAAGAACTTGATTTATCACAAAATGCATAACTTTTAATGTGCTGCGCAAGCTTACAGCAGCTAGCACCCTAGATGCCATGTGCCTGACAGCAGTGATGGAGTGGCTGAGAAAGAGGCACAACTTGTCTAATTGATCTAAAATCTGAAAAGCGAGTTTAATTTTAATAAAAAATGGCTGACACAAAAAAAAAAAAAAAAGTTAAATATTTCTAATCATGAGATCAATGCATTGCTTAATTTTCATGATCAATGTTCCGTTTGAGCTGCGCAACCGCACAGTTATATGAATGACACCACACAGCAGTTATCACTTTTATAAGGATAATATAAAATCTTTGTGTGTGGGTGTAAAGTTTTGCAAAATAATGGATGGCGTGCAATTTTGAACATGACCAACGAACAACCTATGGGGGAACATTGTTCATGATATAAAAATGATACAATTTATGTAAAAAATATTTACTTCTAAAATATTTTAGTAGAAAATTACTCATTGACACGCATTAGCCTTTGCCACTTTATTTAGTCAGTTAAAGCGTTTATTTTCAGTGATATGTGAAGTCATGAAGGGTAAATTATCTTAATAGTAAACAAATTTTTACAACTATTAGGTGAACCACATTACAATTATATTTTTTACTAAGCACATTTAAGTAAAGAAACGGAGACAAAGAAAAAAGTTAGTAAATAATAACTGTATTAACAGCTTACTGGTGGCAATAAATCTGGATGCAAAGCAGGGATTATGGTTTCTATGGCTTGAAGATTATTTACAAATTCTTGAGCTCTTGAGACTTCACCTTCATCATTGGATGTTTTCTCTAAGGGAGAATTATAAAAAAGCTGATTAACAAGTAAATTTAACTTCCCTTCCAACTATCTTTACAACCAAAAAAACATGATAAAAACATAGCATTTTCAGATTTCAAATATATCATCTCCATTATTTTTTAAATAAAGCTTCAAATAAAACAATGTTTCATAGAAGATTGTGATAGGTGTCAAATTGATTTAATTGTCACAAAATAAAATTGCAATTATAATTTACCTGGATTAGAATGTTCAAATTGCTTAAAAGAATCTACAAAAACACTCCACAATGATGGCAGCTGTTCAGTCAGAGATGTTCCAAATGTTTTACATAAGACAGTCAGTGCTGTCTCAGCTCCTTGCCTCTGGGTTATCAGTTGTTTTTGTTGCTAAATAAATTGACAAGTGAACATTAGAGAAAATATCTGGTCAAGAGATTAGTGCATTAAATTTCCTGGATTATAAAAGTAATTTTATAATCTAAAGAAATCGTGATTAATGTCTAAAACCCCAATCAAAATATTATGTCTTTCCAAAAAAGTTGCACTAATATTCGTTCTGAGTTAAATAAGAGAAACAATTAAATATTTCCAAATACCTCAAGCTGTTCGGTTCGCTCTTGTGAAAATTCAGCCTCTAAACCTGCAGATTCAGCGTCACTTTTTATCATGGCGGCTGTTCTACGCATTTTTCTTTTAATGCTTTGTTCATTTACCTATAGGAAAAATATTCATATTTCCTCTGTTGTTTTTTAACATACTTCAAACATATAATTTTCATATTTGCTCTATAGATTGTACACACTTATTAACTATATATATTACTATCACACTCACAAAAACAAGAAATATTTCTTTTACCTTCTGTAAATTTGACAAAGTCAAGATCCCGCGACAAATTGAACAAGAAACTTCAAGAGAATTTGATTCACCACCTGAATGGAAAAATGTTTATACCATCATATTCTTGTACTACCAATTTCTCTGATTCTTCCTTATACTACCACATGTTTACCCCCTTAATTAAGATTTGAGATGTCAATCATTATTGAGATATCTATTAAAATTTTAATAAAATACAAAT
The DNA here is from genome assembly GCA_002072015.1 of Radix auricularia. Taxonomy (NCBI): domain Eukaryota; kingdom Metazoa; phylum Mollusca; class Gastropoda; family Lymnaeidae; genus Radix; species Radix auricularia. Next base: position 14,777 of record MUZC01004588.1, on the reverse strand, counting down.
CCATCCAAGTTTCAAATGCTAAGATCCACTCACATTGTGAGGCACTATTTGGTGGCATGGGGTTCGTCACATTTGGTGTAACAGATGGGTCTACACAAAGGAAACTGCACAGATTTTTCAAAATCTTGGAGTTAGGGCTGGGGTCTCGATTGATGCAGGCTTTAATGAGAAGTGCTAAACATGAAGCAGCTTCCTCCTAAAAAATGCACAATGTATTTGTATTGGCTTTGAGCCTCTATGATCATATACCCATAATATATTATTTTAAGTAATATGCAGCAGAAAAAAGCATATCTATATATATATAAGACGCATTTGTTGTCCGTATGTCTGTCTGTTCCCTAATAACTCAAGATCCAGACAACCCAGTCAAGTGAAATTTGGTAAACGTACACACAATTATATGGGGAAGGTTCTTAAATAGGTTTCGTTCCATAAATTCACACTCAGGGGCGCCGGGGGGGGCCAACAACTTTTTTTCCTTATATGAGCTATATAAAAAATGAAAATCATCAATTTTTCTATTTCTCGAGGAGGCAGAAGCATAAAATTTTAGGATATTGTTGAGTACACTTCTGCAATGGTAACAGGCAAAAATATATTTAAATTACTTACTTCTGGGGGCTGGGGGCCCAAATTTAGTTTTTTCTCTTATATAAACTATATATAAAAACTAAAAATCTCTAATTATCATATTTTAGAGTTAGGTAGGAGCATAAAACTTTGGCAAGTACTTAAGTACGTTAACCCGACGATATTTTGCAATAATCAATTTTAAACTTCCCACTCATGGGGAGCCAGGGGCCCAAATGTGGTTTTTTAAAACTTATATATACACTAAATAAATACTGAAAAACACCCATTCTACTATTTCCCGTGCAGTTAGAAGAATGAAACTTTGGGAAGTTGTTAAGTATACTCTTCTAACTCTAATTTTTGAAAAAGAAGTTCAAACTCCCCACTCATTGGGGGCCGGGGACCCAAATGTTTTTTTTTCTTATATTAGAAACTCACTCATCACTAATTCACAAATTTACCGTGTAAATGCATGAAACTTTTAGAAATTCTTGAGCACACTCTCCCGACAATAATGGCTATCGTTCCATAACTTCCCACTCATGGGGGCCGGGGGCCCAAATGTTTTTTTTCTTATATTAGAAACAAACTCATCACTAATTCTCCAATTTAACGTGTCAGTAAAAACATGAAACGTTTAGAAATTATTGAGCAGACTCTCCTGGCAATAATGGCTTTCTTTTTCATGGGGTGCCGGGGGCCCAAATGTACTTTTGTTCTCAAATAAGCTATATTAACAAAATTCAGACAACGAAATATTGTGAAATTTGGTACACGTATACGACATTACATGATGAAGTTTCTTAAGCACATTTCGTTCAAATTTCCCGCTCATGTGGGGCTGGGGGCCCAAAAACGTATTTTACTTAGATGGGCTATATAAAAATTGAATATTACTAATTCTCCTATTTCTGATTAGGTTGAAACATGAAATTTTAGGAATTTGTTGAGTACACGCCTGCAATGGTAATAGGTGAAAAAATATTTAAATTATCACTTACTTACTGGGAGCCGGGGGCCCAAATGTAGGGTATTTTTTTACTACTACACGCTATATAAATACTTTTAACCACCCATTCTACTTTTCCGATGTAGGTAGAAGAATGAAACTTTGGGAATTTGTTAAGTACACTCTCCTAACGCTAATTTGCGAAAAAGCATTGTGTACGCTTCTCCAGAAATCCCTATTTAAAACCCGTGCGAAGCCGGGTACTTGCCTCTAGTAGATAATACTTTGTTAGAGTTTTTAACAAAAAGCTTAATTGCAAGAAGCAAAATCCAAGGCAGTGGACATGCTATGACAAATTTGATTTATTCCGTAACTTTCAATATTGTTTTTAAAATGCTTTTAATTAAGGTAATCCAAGGCAGAGGACATGCTATGACCAAATTTGATTTATTTGGAAAATTATAGCTCTGATAATTGAAAATGAAATATCACAACAAAAATTGCATGAAAACTTGAAGAAAACAACAAACAACACAATATGATATCTATTAAACAGGTGAAAAACCATTTACATCTAATAAAATTAGCTTTTGAAAATATGTTATTTTAACCTGTAAAGCTTCATTCTCTTCTTTTTTAATTACATCCATTAAAGGACGAACCACTGGGTTTAGCTTTTCTGGTAAGGCATCTAGAACTACCACAGCCATAGCCAAGCTGCACAGGACTCTGTTATAAACAATATTAATAGAATTTAAAAACATGCTTAAAGTAACACATAAATCCAAGATCACTTATGTTTAAAGCACAGTAAGTTGTCATCAAAGGCAGCAAAGTTTAAAAAATAACTCCTATGTGAGATTAATTAAATACTCTACAGAAGAAACTAAATAAAAATGGATTATATGATGTTGTCCAAATTATTTAACTTGCCCCCCTTTACCTGACACTGTACATCTGCTGATCCTGTGAGGTTAACGTCACCATTGTGTGCAGCTGTTTCTGACGCTCATCAAACTTAGCAACCATCTGTGGCTTGAGTGATGTTCTAACCTGTTTGTAGGTTGTTGTTGTTAAAATAGTAGCTGCTTCTAAAGTTAGTAGTTGCCTGAAAGGTAGATTTACAATCATAAAGTGACAAGAAGTTCTTTATGGAAGAATAATTTAAAAAACAACTTATGACTTTTTAAATAGAATTTAACTGAATATCAATAAGGAAAACAAAAAATATTCGTAGTTTCAACCACTTAATTTTAATTTATTACATTTCTTGGAAACTGTATAATAAATTTTAAACTTTTACTAACCTAGGAGGGTAAGTGTCATCAAGATTAATTCCATTCTGTTTGAGAGAGGCCAGGAAGTCCTGGCAGTCATTCTGCATACGGGTAAATGAGATGGCAATCTCATCATAGTAGATCAACTCTCCCAAGCATGTCAACAGCTGTGACCTCAGCTCAGGAGGACTTGGACAGGGCTTCAAAATTGTATAATAGATATATGTATATGCCTGAAGATATTTTATAATATTCTGCTAGCGATATATAGAGGATGGATAGTGTTAAAAAAAATATAGCGAAGTTGTAAATTGTAATATATAAAATTCAATTAAACAAGCCTTTCTATACCCTAAGAATGATGACAATTAAATTAAGAAATGTATTTTACACGCTTACACTACAGAATAAGCTTGTTAACCGGTCCTCAGACCAGGACCGGTCATCTTTATTCAGGACCGTAAGACCATGTAACCCAAAAGAAAACAACAACAACAACAAACAAAAAAAAACCAAAAAAACTAGCGATAACGCAGTAAAAAAAACTAGTGAAAAAAACAACACAAGCGGTAACGCGCCTCTCCCTCTCGCTTTGTCGCGGTGAGTTAAAGCGATACCAAGATTCAGCCGATTAATCGCCCGATATCTTTGCTTCGTCTTTCAAATACCTCTCGTAATATAGGTACATGTACTTCACTAAGCGGCCGGTCATCTTTATTCATGACCGTAGGACCGCCTAACCCAAAAGAAAACAACAACAACAAACCTAGCGATAACGCAGTGAAAAAAAACAACACAAGCGGTAACGCGCCTCTCCCTCTCGCTTTGTCGCGGTGACTGTACGATAGCTAACACATTGCGCGTTAGATGTCAACAACGGTCAAGGCCGAGGCTGTTTCTATTTATATTAATTATAGTCTGTTTCTTATAAAGACAAAGAAAGCTATAAGAGCATATGACCCCGTGACCTATCCGCATTTTCTGATCACCGGTTTATAGTCTGTTTCAGTTCAGGCATTCAAAAACTTATCGGCGCACGCCGCTTAGTGAAGTACATGTACCTATATTACGAGAGGTATTTGAAAGACGTAGCAAAGATACCGGGCGATTAATCGGCCCACAAATTCGAGTTCGGTCTTTTAGTGACAGTTTTCCTGCTAGTCAAAGGCATTTGATTACCACATTAATAGTAGTAATAGTACGCCGAGTGTAGCTCAAACCCTATTTGAACAGAAAAAAACGGGGAGGGGGAACATGTGCGTCGCAAAATTCAATTATTCTGGCGAGTTGACGATCGAAAAATAATGTTTTTTTAAATAAATTCCATTCTATCATAATTTACTCCGTAGCTTTATAATTTTATTATATTATTAATTTTAATATGCGAGTTGATCGGCATCACACACAAGAGAGGTAAATATGACATCACAACGGTCGGGGCGAGGCGTTGGTTTTTAGAAACTAATGAAAAAAACCTTGCTAACTTTAATGAACTATTGAACCTGTCCTCTTATTTAGACCGGTGAACTACGAGTACCCAAAATAAAATATAAAAAAGACAATTAACCATCACTGTTTAGTTAATTTTTTGGATTAAAAAAAATGCTTTGAATTGAGGGGCATGCGGAAAGAGCTGAACACAAGCGGGGGGAAGCGGGCTTTGATGCCATCAGACGATGCCAGGCGACAACATTCTCTTGTTGGTTCTCAAATGGGTCTCAAAACATTAGGGATATAAGGACGAGCGGTTAACCGGTCTTTTTTTGAACGGTTAGTCGGTCCTCAAAAACGAGCGGTCTTAACAACCTTACTACAGAATATACATAAACTAATACCTAGTTAAAAATATGCAGTGTATTTTGCTTTTAGCTTTTTAAAAAAGTAAATGATCTATTAATACCTTTTTTTGCACAGCCCAAAAATATATAGCTTGTCCCACAACAAATCTCTGAACTGCCGATTTCCCATTTAGATGAAACATGAAAAGCTTTCCTAAAACAGTTGCTGGGGTGTCCTGTCCAGCAGGAGTAATCAATGATGGCTCACACAGATGGGACGCAAGCATACCAAATAGTCTGGAATTAGCAGTGACAATTTTGGTAACTAATTATGATTTTTAAAAAAAAAAACATTAGTTTATTACATCAATAGTTGGAATCATCAATTTTTTAAGGTGCCTCTCATTTGTATTTTTCTTCCCATGTTTCATATCAAATATACAATAGTCATATCCATAGCCCAATGATCCTGTTCCATTAATGCAAAATGCAGATTTTAGAATATAGAAGTACCTAGTTTCCTAATATATGAATTCAGATTCACTAGGAACAAGACACAGCCCAACCTTTAAAGTGTAGTTATTTAGTTGAATATTTATACACACCCACAATAATATAGATTCATAGATAATGATTACCTGGCACCATACACCCGTGCCCTGTAGATGGCTGCATCTTTTTCAGGAGAACTTCCAGAGGACGCATCACATCCACCGATGTAGTTTTTGAAGTCCATTGACAAATTCTTGCATTCCCCTTGCTGAAATTTCACCTTGGTAACAGAGTTTTCCTGAAAAAAATGTGCGTTCATAATTTTTTTGAGGTGATCTCTTTTAGGAGATTGATTATTTTCATTATTACTGATGCAGAAAATAATATTTTTTTTCATATGTAGGATGAGAGGTTGAAATAAAGTGACATGGGTTGCCATGACAGGGGGCTATTCGGTTATTTGTAGTGAAGAAGAAAACAGTTATGGCTTTTGCAACTTTATTAGCCTTAATTTTGGATTATAAAAGTAAGGTTCAAACATTTTCAAACATTGAAAATTGGTTCTTAAAACTTTTCTGAAAGATATTTTTTAATTTTTAATGTGAAATGATTTATATTTAGTTGTAATACAAATATAAAAAAAATACCCTGGGTTTGTGCTTTGCTTCTATTAGGAGATTAGGATCATAAGACATTCTAGGTGGTTGCATTAAGAAGGCCAGCCAAACTCCTAGCCATGGAACAGTCAGAACATACAGGTGCTCCATGTTGGCACATTGTAACAGAGAAGTCGTAACTTTGACAATCAGAGGTAACAGATCTGATTTTTCTTCTAGAATAATACGCTGGTAAATGTGGCGGATGGCATCTTGATATATAGGAATTAGCCACTGACAGGTTATCTGTAAATGTTTTTAGAATAAATACAAAATTTAGGAAGGAAAATTGTTCTCAATGATTGGATGAAGAAAATGGGATTACTAACAGCAACTTGAAAATCACTGGAGAAATCCAATTTCAGTAAGCTTGAACTAAAATAATTTTTGAATCTTATCAACAACAATTTTAAAAGTCACAAAAAAAAACAAACACAATCAAATATAAATAAAATTGCTATACTTGAAAAGAATATTTTTAAAATTTTAGGTATTAATTAAAGTATGTAAGGTTCAAGTATTTTTGATGCAGAACTGTAACATACCTCTCCATTGTGCATATTCAGCAGTGTGTAAAATGTTTCTAGAGCTGCTCTACGAACAGACAAAATGTTGTGCCTCAAGAAAGGCCACAAGCGTGGCGTTAGTTCCGTTAATAAAGCTGTTGTGCTGATAAAAATAGTAAAATATCAATTTTAATAGAATTAACAAAAGGGACATTTTCTTCTAAATTTTGAAATAAAATGTGCTGGAAGGTTGCAGATTATATAATTATTAAGAGAAAGAGGGGACAATATAAAGATTGCTAACAATTGTCAAAGAAATAATTTAAATGAAGGGCAGAGCTATTGTTAGGTTATTATATATAAGACATTGAATAACTGAAAATTTAATTCTTTTTAAATGAAATATAAAAAGAGAATAACTGATACGAAGACAAAAACTTACAAGGAAGAAGACTTTGTGGTGGGATGAGATGTAAGCTTGGCCAACAATGTCATAACACTGTTAGTAGAGGCGGTCAGGTCATCAAGATCTACCAAAGTGTCCCACAAACAATTTAATATGACAGGGAGCTGAAAAGTGAGAAAAATATTAACATCTTATTTTAATCACAAACAACTTTAAGTTTAACCAATAAAAGAACTCTATTCCTATTGGAAACATCTGTAGAGTTTTAATTCTCTATGATAATATTGTTCAATGTGCATGTATCTACAATGTTCAATGTATTTTCCTGCAGAGTCTTATAATCTTAATAATTGTGCAAAGATAACAAAGCTTGTGTAAAAATTTTACACATAATTTAATGGACAAACTTTTTAAAAAGGGTAATGTAACATAAAGTATGATTCAAAATTTTCATTAACTTTAATGTATACTAAAAATGTATCGCAAGATAAGTTTTAAAAAATGAAACAACTGACTATAGACATACCTGAGCAGGCATACATTGTACTAGTGAATCTGTAACTGGAATAAGAGCAGCAGCAGCTACAGCTCGGACATCATCATCAGGGTCTTGTAAACCATTGTGAATGGCAGATAACACCACAGGCAGGAGCTGTGATGTCATGTCCTGAAAGTCAAGGAAAATCAAATTTATAGATATATTTGTAAATCATGTCCAAAATAAACTTAATATAGAAGGGTTAAAAGTAAGGACATATTAACACAGGACTAGGACTTAGAAAAAAAGAAAGGGTAGGTCACTGATGAAATTTGAATATGGTTGATTAATTTAAATACACAAAATCGGCACAAGTTTGCTATGTAAATAAATATTTTAGAAAAGTTGTACAAACAAACAAGTTAGAAATACAAAGTGTTTAAATTTTACCTGTCGAACAGCAAGTATGTATTTTAAGCTCAGGAGAGCACCATGCCTAACCTCCCACTGGCTTTGTTCAAGCATCTGTAGAGAGATGCTGACCACACCAGAGACAGATGGTTCTTCCATGTATTTGAGAACTGTACCTAGTGCTTGGGCACAGGTTTCTCTTACTGGCGCTACAACCTAAACAATAGTGATTTATTACAAGAAAGAAAAACATTTGTAATGAAAAAAATCAAATTCTATCTTTTTAAATTCATAGGGGTCATCTCTGTCTAGTTTAGAACCCCTGATACTAAACAAGAATTCACAATATTATTGTCCCAATAATCCTGTTGATTTTTATCACTGTCAGTTTCAATAAAAACTAGTGAATAAACAATTATTACAAATATTTTCATATTCATTTGACAAAATACACGCCGGACATGATCAATGCAGTTCACCCTTTTAATAACAGAAGTGCAAGAAATAAATGAAGCAATCTGATTAGCTTGGGCTATGATGAACAAGGCAATTAAAGGTCTTTCACTTTTATATTTCTTGCATATCCTTGTCATCACCAAAGGGTGAAAACTTAAAATTTGTACACATATACAATTATGAGTAATCTGAAAATCATGCCTTTTATGCCTAAGCCGTAAGGGTAAACTAATCTGCAAACATACTAGTAGCGTAACAGTATGAATAAACTATAAATTTACATTAAATTGCAATAAAAAATCCTTCTTAAACTTCAAACAATCAGTCTTACCATTTAACAATGACACAGTTGCAATAATCTTATATACAGGTTCTATAGCCTGTTTGTTCTTTTGGAAGAGAAAAGTATTTAAAGTGTGTAACCCGCCCGTAAGCTGACCCCCCAAAAAATATTAGGGCAGCATAAACAAACATGGTACATATTTTTTTTTAAAACTACAAGCTAAATCTGTCATTATGATTGTTTACTTTATACTTTGTCATTGTGTTCTTTGTTAGGCAAGAGGTACCAGTAATTTTTTAAAACAAATTTCTTTGGTAAGTTGAAAAAAAAATTTGTAAAACAATTTATTAAAGGTAGTGAGTATAGCCTCGTCAAAACGACCCAATATGCGGCTGCATACGCGCTCGTCCACTTCCGGTTATTGCTATTCTTAGTAACATTGTTTATAAAATGATGTTTATAAAATTGAAGAGTTACAAGTATTCACTGCGCCTTTCATTGAACCTCCGATTCTATATGTGCATTCAAACAATCTCTAAAATCTATCACTAAACCTAACCCAAAACCCTAAAAACTATCACTAAACCTAACCCAAACCCTAATAACTATCACTTAACGTAACCCTAAAGTCTATCCCTAAGCCTAACATCAAAACAAACCATTTAAAAAAAAAAAAATCTTATTCATAATCAATTCATGTAGTATTCTTTGAAAAAAAAAAAAAAAATAGGCATCAATAAGAAATCGAACCCCGGACCTGCGATGTAGCGTACTATCGTACTATCAATATGACCACACAGCCACACATTCTCCGATGAAATTTTTAACATTATAAAAAAAATATTACTAAGAATAGCAATAACCGGAAGTGAACGAGCGCGTATGCAGCCGCATATTGGGTCGTTTTGACGAGGCTATACTCACTACCTTTATTAAAACATTCACAAAATAAATAAATATTAAATAAGATAAGTGCAGATGTTAAATAATATTTTATAGCTTCTAGTAGAGCAGTCGAATCTTGTCGAAGGTAGAAAAGGACTTTGATGATCTACAATAGCAACACCAATATTTAATGCACATGAAGGAAGCACCTATGACCCGCTCATAAGCCGACCCCCCAACTTTTTCCTTCAGATTTTGTATAAAAAAAAGGCTTGCTTTAGAACGAGTATATACGGTAGTTTATTTTATTATTTACCTCATCAGATACAAAGTCTCCAAATCTGTCAAGAGCTAAGACACATAACAATCTTAGAGCTAGATCTGACAGCCAGATTTGGTTCACTGATAGGAGCTGGAAAAAAATATTTCTTTAAAATATATAGCATCAAAATATTTTTAAAGCTGTAATATGTTAATTCACTCATAAAAAAAAAATAGAGAAAAATAAAACACGTGACACAAAAAATATTTAATAAAAATCAGATCTGTATCAATGAACAATCTATTTGGTTTATTTTTTATTTTAGATTGGGACATGACAAACCTGATTGCTGGGTATGTCCACAGCTTTTCCAGCACCTCTACCATGAAGTTTAATAACTTCTCTAAGGCCTGAAGCAGCTCCATGACGAACTTCCCAAGTGCTATGAAAAAGATCATTCATGAGAACCTCAGTGAAGCTCTGAAATGGCCAATCTTCCATCTGAAACAAAGATTTTTATTTAAAAATAATGAGACTTTTTAAAAATTTACAATAAGGGTGTTAAGTTTAATATAACAATCTCATTTTATAAATCAAACAAATATTCTTGACAAATTTAACTAGATGAAAATGTAAATATCTTGTACCTCATCTGCTAAAGAAGATGAATCATTTGAATCAATTGAACCAGTTGATCTTTCTCTCTTGATCCGCTTAACTGCGCAGTTGTCATCAGTTGCATTATTGTTGCTATTTTAAAAAATGCTATGTTATTGCAGATTACAAAACAGACAATGAAGAAAACTTGTTAAAAATGAATTTTATTCTAAATTCTACTCTTCTAGCTAAGAATTTTTTTTAAAAAATGAATTTAATTAGGACATATAGATTGCTATCTAAGCTTTTAAAAATATCTATGATTTTCACTTACCTAGAAAACTGCTTGGACAGCGTTCTTGCTTTTCTTTTTGCCACATTCATCTCTCTGGAACTCATCTGATTTTTAGTACCTAACTGCTGCTTGATAATCTCAACAACTGGCTGAAAAAGTTAGAAATTTAGAAACTAGTAGCATGCTTTAATTTAAGACAACCCTAGTATTTTAAGTCAAATTATGTAACAACTTAAATACCTGTGAATTATTATTTGTCATCGGTAGACCAGACTCGACATTCATTCGTAGATCATCATCATTAAATAGGTTACTTGTGTCGATTCCTAGACTGCCTGTGATGTCCAATCCGAGTCTTTTATTTAAAATTTGCCTTTGTTGTAACAACTGATCTTTGTCATCCATATCTAAAAAATGTTTAGAATAGATTAGTCGCTTAATAAACATCCATAATTGAAGACAAGGACTGATTCCTATGAAGCAACTTTAATTTTTTAAAATAGACTGTTATGCTACTACTAATACCAGTGGCGTAGCTAGGGGGGGGCGGTGGGGGCGGTCCGCCCCGGCGGCACTCATTTATAGGGCGGCACTTGTGGTCATTTAAAAAGTAAAGCCCTTTCCGAAAACCGCCCTTTTTATTTTGAAGGAAGAAAACCAAGGTGATATAAAAATATTCTTAGTTTTGAGACTTAATTAACGGATTCGTGCAAAATTTGTTTTATTAAATAGTAGTTGTTATAACTAACGCAAAACCGTTCAAAAATTTAAAATCACTCAAAAAAAGGTAACGATTTGTTTTGAAAATTAGGCGGTACACATCACAGATGGCGCTTTTATAAGAAATCTGCACAAAAAACAACACATCACCGCTGGTCCGAAAATATGTTCTATTGATATTGCCACGACTCCCACAACAGTTTTTGCGTGGAATTTCGACATGCGCAGAATGATGCGCTAACAAGTACTTGCATGACATGGTACTTCAAATATTGTGTTTAACTTGCAACTAGTAATTTAAATTACAATTTCAGTTTTCTTAAAATTATTGTAAGACAACTTATTAAAAATTAAATTTATTATTTTTCATTGCATTACATATAGCTTGTGTTTTTCACTAAAGTACGGTTGTTCATTAAAAAATTAACGGTTATTCATTTTTACGTTCATATACACCACAATAACATAAATGATTTCGAAAATGACATACTTAAAATTTCAAGCGCCTTGGAAAAATTGACATCTGAAGTAACTAATAAAACGAATTTTACTCAGTTCAATTTTTTCTTTTCTATGTTATCTCAATTTATGGGAACCTGTCTACTTTAAACTAATGTAAACCCATTTCATGGAACACAGATATGTGCTAATACAGAATGCTGTTATAGAGAGTTGGAGATATCAACTGAACGCGAGTTAGAATTATAAAAAAATATGAATATGAGTGGGGAAAATTCAGAAGACGTGGTTCTATCCTTAGAGCAAGCAGTACAACGAGAAATGTTTTTATAAATAGATATAATTATAAAAGAAAATAAAAGAACGCGGTGATGAGTTACATATCCTTGCCAGAAATTATTCATATATAATACCATGTGGCCTACTAAATGAAGAATTTGAACATCAAATAAATTTCTTTATTTACATTGATAAAAAATTGTTCGAGATTGAAAGAGAAAGGATCCAGGTTTTTATGGCAGTACACGGGGCTGGTCTTAGTAATAGCGGGGCCCTATGCAGCTTAGTATGCGAAAAGGATTGCGCGGGGCCCTGTTTGGGTAGGTATAAAGTATTAATATTTAAGTAATAAGGATAACAAGTAAAAATTAAAATTGGTTTGGCCTATAAAAGCGCTGGGCCCACTGCGACCGCATAGGTTGCAGGAGCCTAAGACCAGCCCTGGCTGTACCTACACTACAAGAAGAGGCATTTTGTTAGAAAACTGGAGAAATTTTGCTAAGATTTTTTTAAACAAATGCTATTAGTGTAGGCTATTTAGTTGTAAAATGAGCTTCTTTAAACTGATGTTGGAAAAAAACTATATTCGCTCTACAATAAGTGATTTAAGACTACAAAATCTTGCAATATTGTCTGTAGAACAAGAAAGCACAAATAATTTAAATTTTGATAACATAATACACGATTTTTATAACAGGTGGTGTCTGAGCTCGTGCGACCGACAGAC
>MUZC01004587.1:365597-382944 GCA_002072015.1 Radix auricularia | reverse complement strand
TCCCTTTATTCCCTATCACCAATGTCTGTGACTGCTGTAATGCTAACTCACCAATGTCTGTGACTGCTGTAATACTAACACGCCAATGTCTGTGACTGCTGTAATGCTAACTCACCAATGTCTGTGACTGCTGTAATGCTAACTCACCAATGTCTGTGGCAGCTGTAACGCTAACTCACCAATGTCTGTGACTGCTGTAATACTAACACGCCAATGTCTGACTGAGGGGGCGCGGTGGTCAAAATGTTAGTGCGCTGCGGTACAAAAACAATTCTAAAATAAAAATAAAAATCGGTCACGGGTTCAAACCCCGGTTCTGGCACCCCTACGGGTAGATGATGCTCTTTAAAACCTTGGCTGGTAGTTCATCTAGGAGAAGGAAACTCCGAATACAAATCATCCGCTGCCTTGCGGCTATACCTGCCTTGCGGGAAAGGCTAAGGGAGTAAACCCTGAAAGAAAATCAGGAATTGGAGCACCTACAGGCGGTCTATACATAAGACTTATGTACATACCGGCAGCTCCTGCGACGCCAATGGCAGCCAAGCTGCATCGACGCAAGTCGTTCCCTTGGTTACACCGTGGAGAGGGGGGATATGCTGTATGGGCAGCAGCTAATTCTCCATAATACCCGCCCAGGCTCTCGTCGCCGCAAGGTGTCGACAAAACACGGGAAGCAGCAGTTACCGGTTATAAGCCAAAGCTCAATTGACGTAGAGCTAGGCGCCAGGGNGTTGTGTACTCGCACCAACACTCTTCGCAATATTCTTCTCTGTACTTCTTCGATACGCATTCAAGGATAGCAGTGAGGGAATCTGGTTACATACCAGAGCTGATGGAGGACTTTTCAACACTGCCCGCCTCCGAGCCAAGACCAAAACGACGGATGTCCTAATTCGAGAGCTACTATTTGCGGATGATGCGGCACTAACAGCACATACAGAATCTGGTTTGCAACAACTCGTGTCAAGCTTCTCCAATGCCTGCAAAGAATTTGGTCTGCAAATCAGCTTGAAAAAGACAAACATCATGGCCCAAGACACTCGACCTCCTCCTACCATAAATATCGATAATGAAAACTTGGAGGTTGTGGACAGCTTCACCTACTTGGGATCCAAGGTCTCCAATACACTGTCCATTGAAGAAGAAATAAACAGCAGAATTGGCAAGGCAGCCGCAACAATGGCTAAACTAAATAAGCGGGTCTGGCAAAACACCAAGCTAACGGAGAAAACCAAACTGTGCGTCTATCGAGCCTGTGTCATCAGTACACTACTATATGGGAGCGAGACATGGACCACTTATACATCACAAGAGCGTAAGCTTAACAGCTTCCATTTGAGATGCTTGCGCCACATCCTTGGTATTAAATGGCAAGAAAAAGTGCCTAATAGTGAGGTACTAACGCGTGCCAATACCCAAAGCATGTTCTCAATTCTTAGTGAAAGACGCCTGAGGTGGCTAGGACATGTCAAAAGAATGAGCCCCGGCCGCATCCCGAAGGATCTCCTATATGGTGAACTTGCTTCAGGAAAGAGGAAAACAGGTCGCCCACGCTTGCGATTTAAAGATGTCTGTCAAAGGGACATGAAAGCAGCCAAAATACATACAAGTGACTGGGAGTGTAAGGCAGAAGACCGATCTACGTGGCGCACAGTTGTCAAAGAGGGCGTCATAGTAGCCGAGGAGCGAAGAATGGAGGAGGCTGCAGACAGAAGAGCTAGGAGAAAGGCCAAAACATTTGGAAGAACAGAACTCGTGTATAAAAACTGTGGCAAAGACTGTCACTCAAGGATAGGACTGCACAGTCACTCGAGGAAATGCAACCCAACCCAACGGTGATGCACCATCGTCTCGCGAGACGGAAGGATGCCGGATATAATGTCTGACAGCTGTAACGCTAACTCACCAATGTCTGTGACTGCTGTAACGCTAACTCACCAATGTCTGTGACTTCTGTAACGCTAACTCACCAATGTCTGTGACTGCTGTAACGCTAACTCACCAATGTCTGTGACTGCTGTAACGCTAACTCATCAATGTCTGTGACTGCTGTAATACTTACTCACCAATGTCTGTGACTGCTGTAACGCTAACTCACCAATGTCTGACTGCTGTAATACTAACTCACCAATGTCTGACTGCTGTAATACTAACTCACCAATGTCTGTGACAGCTGTAACGCTAACTCACCAATGTATGTGACTGCTGTAATACTAACTCACCAATGTCTGTGACAGCTGTAACGCTAACTCACCAATGTCTGTGACTGCTGTAACGCTAGCTAACCAATGTCTAACAGCAGTAACGCTAACACACCAATATCTGTGACTGCTGTAATGCTAGCTAACCAATGTCTAACCGCAGTAACGCTAACTCACCAATATCTGGGACTGCTGTAATGCTAGCTAACCAATGTCTAACCGCAGTAACGCTAACTCACCAATATCTGTGACTGCTGTAATGCTAGCTAACCAATGTATAATCGCAGTAACGCTAACTCACCAATATCTGTGACTGCTGTAATGCTAGCTAACCAATGTCTAACCGCAGTAACGCTAACTCACCATCACCAATATCTGTGACTGCTGTAATGCTAGCTAACCAATGTCTAACCGCAGTAACGCTAACTCACCAATATCTGTGACTGCTGTAACGCTAACTCACCAATGTCTGTGGCAGCTGTAACGCTAACTCACCAATGTATGTGGCAGCTGTAATGGTAGCTAACCAATGTCTGGTGACTGCTGTAACGCTAACTCACCAATGTACGATAACTCACCAATGTACGCTAACTTACCAATGTACGCTAACTCACCAATGTACGCTAACTCACCAATGTACGCTAACTCACCAATGTACGCTAATTCACCAATGTACGCTATCTCACCAATGTAAGCTAACTCACCAATGTACGCTAACTCACCAATGTACGCTAACTCACCAATGTACGCTATTTCACCAATGTACGCTAACTCACAAATGTACGCTAACTCACCAATGTACGCTAACTCACCAATATCTGTGATCTTTGAAATCTATCATGAAATATCAGCTGAAGATTATGCCAGGGAAACAATTCTAGGGCTACGTTATAAATGTGCCAGACGTTAAGCTCTCTGTCAAATAGGAGTTGTGTCCGTGTGCCCTGGTCTGTGTTATAGACTTGTGTCTGTGTGCCCTGGTCTGTGTTATAGACTTGTGTCCGTGTGCCCTGGTCTGTGTTATAGACTTGTGTCCGTGTGCCCTGGTCTGTGTTATAGAATTGTGTTCCGTGTGCCCTGGTCTGTGTTATAGACTTGTGTCCGTGTGCCCTGGTCTGTGTTATAGACTTGTGTCCGTGTGCCCTGGTCTGTAATAGACTTGTGTCTGTGTGCCCTGGTCTGTGTTATAGACTTGTGTTCCGTGTGCCCTGGTCTGTGTTATAGACTTGTGTCTGTGTGCCCTGGTCTGTGTTATAGACATGTGTCTGTGTGCCCTGGTCTGTGTTATAGACTTGTGTCCGTGTGACCTGGTCTGTAATAGACTTGTGTCTGTGTGCCCTGGTCTGTGTTATAGACTTGTGTTCCGTGTGCCCTGGTCTGTGTTATAGACTTGTGTCTGTGTGCCCAGGTCTGTAATAGACTTGTGTATGTGTGCCCTGGTCTGTGTTATAGACTTGTGTTCTGTGTGCCCTGGTCTGTGTTATAGACTTGTGTCCGTGTGCCCTGGTCTGTGTTATAGACTTGTGTTCGTGTGCCCTGGTCTGTGTTATAGACTTGTGTCTGTGTGCCCTGGTCTGTGTTATAGACTTGTGTCCGTGTGACCTGGTCTATGTTTACGACTTGTGTCTGTGTGCCCTGCTCTATGTTTAAGACTTGTGTCTGTGTGCCCTGCTCTATGTTTAAGACTTGTGTCTGTGTGCCCTGCTCTATGTTATAGACTTGTGTCTGTGTGCCCTGCTCTATGTTAAATAGGACTTGTGTGTGTGTGCCCTGCTCTATGTTAAAGACTTGTGTCTGTGTGCCCTGCTCTATGTTATAGACTTGTGTCTAAGTGCCCTGGTCTGTGTTAAAAGACTTGTTTCTGTTTGCCCTGCTCTATGTTAAATAGGACTTGTGTGTGTGTGTCCTGCTCTATGTTATAGACTTGTGTATGTTTGCCCTGCTCTATGTTAAAGACTTGTGTCTGTGTGCCCTGCTCTATGTTATGGACTTGTGTATGTTAGCCCTGCTCTGTTTTATATACCGTGATTCTGTGCTCTGCTCTATGTTATAGACATGTTTATGTGTGCCTTGCCTCGCTCTGAAACCAGTGCCTTTTGTGTGCACTTCCTTGCGTTAGAACATGTTTCCAATGTTTTCCCTACTTTAGTATACCACATGCGTCTTTTGTGGCCCAGCTTATTTTTTTTCAATTAATTTTTCTAAAATGTCGTGCACACGTAAACCTTGAATAGTTTAAGGCTATGCTATGTAGAAAGGTTATTGATGTTGTTAAGATTCGGGCAATTGTTAAGTTAAACCTACAAAAATACACTAATTACAACGATATCATGACTAAAGTTTTTTTTCTCAGGCTTAACCTTGGATTGTTCAATAACTTCCTGCATGTACGTCTTTTGTGTTGTAGCACATGCGTCTGATGTCTGCCCTTTGTGTTGTAGCACATGTCTGCTGTCTGCCCCTTGTGTTGTAGCACATGTCTGCTGCCTGTCCCTTGTGTTGTAGCACATGAGTCTGCTGTCTGTCCTTTTAATGTAGCACATGAGTCTGTTCCTTGTGTTGTAGCACATGTCTGCTGCCTGTCCCTTGTGTTGTAGCACATGTCTGCTGCCTGTCCCTTGTGTTGTAGCACATGTCTGCTGCCTGTCCCTTGTGTTGTAGCACATATCTGCTGTCTGCCCCTTGTGTTGTAGCACATGAGTCTGCTGCCTGTCCCTTGTAGCGTAGCACATGAGTCTGTTCCTTGTGTTGTAGCACATGTCTGCTGCCTGTCCCTTGTGTTGTAGCACATGTCTGCTACCTGTCCCTTGTGTTGTAGCACATGTCTGCTACCTGTCCCTTGTGTTGTAGCACACGAGTCTGCTGCCTGTCCCTTGTGTTGTAGCACATGTCTGCTGCCTGTCCCTTGTGTTGTAGCACACGAGTCTGCTGTCTGCCCCTTGTGTTGTAGCACATGTCTGCTGCCTATCCCTTGTGTTGTAGCACACGAGTCTGCTGTCTGCCCCTTGTGTTGTAGCACATGTCTGCTGCCTATCCCTTGTGTTGTAGCACATGAGTCTGTTCCTTGTGTTGTAGCACATGTCTGCTGCCTGTCCCTTGTGTTGTAGCACATGCCTGCTGCCTGTCCTTGTGTTGTAGCACATGAGTCTGCTGCCTGTCCCTTGTGTTGTAGCACATGAGTCTGCTGTCTGTCCCTTGTGTTGTAGCACATGCCTGCTGCCTGTCCCTTGTGTTGTAGCACATGAGTCTGCTGCCTGTCCCTTGTGTTGTAGCACATGAGTCTGCTGCCTGTCCCTTTTGTTGTAGCACATGTCTGCTGCCTGTCCCTTGTGTTGTAGCACACGAGTCTGCTGTCTGCCCCTTGTGTTGTAGCACACGAGTCTGCTGCCTGTCCCTTTTGTTGTAGCACATGTCTGCTGCCTGTTCCTTGTGTTGTAGCACATGTCTGCTGTCTGCCCCTTGTGTTGTAGCACACGAGTCTGCTGTCTGCCCCTTGTGTTGTAGCACACGAGTCTGCTTGTATGACCTGCTGTGTAACTAGCGCGTGTATCAGGACTAGGATTAGTCTCTTACTGTGAGGAATCAGTGCCACTTCTGAGTGGTTTAGATTGGATTGCTGTCGTTATGTTTCTACATGTTGACGTTGCTGACTGTGTTTGTGGGGTGTGCATATTGTTCCCTAGAAAGTGTTGCAATCATATCTGGAAACAAATGAGGTTAGCAATGATCTTAGAATGAAAAGGTTTGACATTCATACATTAAAAAGAGACAACCAATTTTATAAACTCCCGAGTAACTGTGCACCGTGTAATAAATCATGGACTGATTAAAATCAAATGCTTTGAATTAACGTACGAGCGGGATAAAAACTCGAAATTAATTACTTACATTGTTTACAAAAAATAAAATAAAAGATGTTTAGAAAATTACTTTCCCATTTTCCTTTTCTAAAATAAACACAAATGGGCCGATTATTCGTCTGACACTTTTCCTGTGTATTTTTGCTTGTACCACAGAATAGCATCACAAATGTAACTAATCGAAGACAATTGTTATTTACAATCCGGTAACCTTCGACCTTTACCCTTCTCCCACCCCTAATCCTCTTTCAACGCATTACTATTCGACCTACTTTTCGCAAGACCAAACAAAGCCATTCAATTTCGTTTATTTCGGCGCTGTACCGACTTCCAGATCTGCTCATGGGACCACTAGGATGGTTTTGACGTTGTCATGAAGTAAACACCAAGGAATCTCAAACGACAAATTAACAACCTGGATACAATGAATCTCATGACTCCAGTGTCACGAAGTCCACAAAGTTATTTGGTAGAGGAAAATGTGATGAGCTCGAATATTCCAATACTAGTTGTTTTAAAAGTGATTCTGGAAAAGGGCATCGTATTTTGCAATGTTGAAAAAGTGTATAGTTTGTTAGGGTATCGTATTGACAGTGTTGAAGAAGGGAATCGTATCTGGCAGAGTTAGAGAAGGGAATCGTATCTGGCAGAGATAGAGAAGGGTATCGTATCTGGCAGAGTTAGAGAAGGGAATCGTATCTGGCAGAGTTAGAGAAGGGTATCGTATCTGGCAGAGTTAGAGAAGGGTATCGTATCTGGCAGAGTTAGAGAAGGGTATCGTATCTGGGCAGAGTTAGAGAAGGGAATCGTATCTGGCAGAGTTAGAGAAGGGTATCGTATCTGGCAGAGTTAGAGAAGGGTATCGTATCTGGCAGTGCTGTAAAAGGGTATCATAAGAAGCAGATTTTAACAGGCCAGAAAAAAAAAGATTCATTAAGATTAAAAATTTGGCACATACATTAAAAATAGACCTTTGAGATTTCTTACGTATGAACTTCAGTCATATTTGCACATCATGGCTTATGAAGGAGATGATGGTGATTTATCTCACTTCAATCCATTCCAAAAAAGCAAGAAAAAAATATTTTAATAGATTTTCCCCCGTACCCCTCCCCCAAACTGAAACAATAGATTTTGCTCTCCTGTACGTGTGCAATGTAAATCTTAAATAGTACATTTTTATATTCCCTTCTAAACTATGAAAATAATAATGGAAACTTTTTAGTTGATATTTGATTCTCAATAGATTTATTATATCGGTTTTAAAGATGGAAATAAAGGGGCCGTCCATAAAGTACGTCACGCTATTTTTGACAATTTTTAACTCCTCCCCTCCCCCTGTCACAAACTGTCACACTTTCTAACACCTCCTCCCCCCCCCCAGAGCGTGACGTGCTTTATGGACGGTCCCAAAACCCAAAATGGATATTTTTAAAAAGCTAAAAAATGTTCATGATGAGCATCAAACAAAGTCAGACTCTTATTTACTATTAGATGACGGAGACGTAAATTAAACCTAAGCTTCATCAACGACAAGAATTCGTGCTAATAAAATTCAAAAATACACTCTTCATGTATTCAAAAATAGGTTTTCTTAGTGATTCTAGTGTCCCAACACCTCAAAGTGTTCTTTTAGGTGATGCTGTGTCGAATGATGCAATGAAAATCTCAAAGTTTAAGGCTGTGTGTTTGGAAATGTAAGGTGAAACCGTGGCGAAGAAAGAAGACCACGTTCACCTTCCAAATGTCACATTAGCTCAACGCATCGACGATATGGCTTGTGATATTAAGGCCCCAGCTAATATAAAGTTTGAAATCGGCCATGTATTCTTTTCTGCAGCTCGATGAATACACATACATTACTATTTAGGCTACTCTGCTGGTATAAGCGCGATATGAAAATAAGGAAGACTTGAAAGAAGAGAAGTTTTTTTTTTACTTCATTAGCAACTAATACAAGAAGTTTTGAAATATTCAAGGCAGTTCACGATTATATTGTTGGCAAAAGTCAGATATGATTTAGTTACTGTGTTGGTGCGTGTACGGATGGCGTTGCGGCACTGACTTGGCGGCTATCTGGAGTTGTTATTAAGATCAAGGAACCACCTGGCTACTTGGCTGATATCTTTGCCAATTTTAATGAGCTCAATATATCAGTGCAAGGAAGAATAAGTTCATGCTTTATAATGGCACACATGATCGATACACAGAAACGAAAGCTGGAAGAATGGATTATTCGAGTACCAGCAGAGTGGTTTGATATGATTCAAGTTTGGTGACAACTTGTAAAAGTGCAGATGACGATGTTCCATCTCTAAAATAAAAGTCACCATTGAACAATTGTCTTAAGTTATTCGACATTTTTTATTACTGGGTACTATTTTCCAACAGAAAAATATTGGATGGATTAGCATTCATCGCCTTATGCAACTGTCCCGATGACAAGTCTTTGCTTCGCCTCTGCCAATTATATCGTTTTTCCAGCTTGAAAACCTTTAAAATTCCAAGGTAGCACCAGCTGAGATCACTCCAAACGGAGAAGACTGTCTTTCATTTTCTTGAATATCCAAAAATATTATTTTACAACACCAAATTATTATTTCATAACTTTCAAGTGTTTTTCATTTTTAATCAACAGAGAAAGACATAAACCAAGAAGGAAATATTTAAAAATAACAAACTGACCAGTTTGCTGTTAAACCTTGTTACAAATTATTAGAAATAATTGATTGTTATCAGGCGAGGAAGCGACAGTTAAATAAAGTGTCACTGGACAATGCACGGTTTAAACCATCGATAACTTTGTTTCCTGGGGATAATTATTTCCATTAAAAAAACAACAACTATTATTTGCTAGCTAAAAGACTGATGTTTCCAGTATTCATTGGCATAACTGGGGTGTTCGGGGTGTGGAGTAAGTGCCGGGTGACACCGTCACAAAAGGTGACACCATCACAAAGGATGACACCATCACAAAGGGTGACACCATCACAAAGGGTGACACCATCACAAAGGGTGACACCATCACAAAGGGTGACACCATCACAAAGGGTGTCACTATCACAAAGGGAGGCACCATCACAAAGGGTGACACCATCACAAAGGGTGACATCATCACAAAGGGTGACACCATCACAAAGGGTGACACCATCACAAAGTGTGATACAATCACAAAGGGTGACACCATCACAAAGGGTGACACCATCACAAAGGGTGACACCATCACAAAGGGTGACACCATCACAAAGGGTGACACCATCACAAAGGGCGACACCATCACAAAGGGTGACACCATCACAAAGGGCGACACCATCACAAAGGGTGATACTATCACAAAGGGTGACACCATCACAAAGGGTGACACCATCACAAAGGGTGACACCATCACAAAGGGAGACACTATTTCAAAAGGGCAACATGATATATGATCCCATTACTTGGCACTGGCAGACTCGGAGTTCTAACGGCTTAAATTGTGAGTGGGTGACACCAGAATCGTCACTTGGGTTGGTCTCACCCGGGGCGGTAGTTCATGGTGTCACCTCCTCACGACTTAACCCATTGAACTCCTCGGGGTTTTCCAGTACAAAATAACGGGAATATAGAGAATTTTACATTTTGTTGTCCCCCCACTCATGCTGTCACTCGGGGCGGCCCGCCCCCACCGCACCCCCTAGCGACGCCAATGGGTGACACCAACCTTAGTGACGCCTCTGCCAATATTCAACAAATAACTAGAATCAACCTAAATAACTAATTCTCACATTATTTTTATTGACCAAGAAATAAGCAACACGTTTAAAATCAATTATTGTCTTATAATTAATTAAGATTTTAATGAACTGTCAATTAAATTAATTTTATCTGGAATTTCGTCTGCGAGCTCATTGGCCAAAACCCGGGAAACAAACCCTTTAACTCCAGCTTACAAAAAGTCTCACTCTCGCCCAGAGTTAACCTCCCTGAAGTAAATTTCCGCCCAGCTATGACGTGGATCAATATTGCTAACTTATAATTAAGCTATCGATAGCATCAATGTTATTACCTAAATTCCAGCGACCTATCAATAAAGTCAATAATATTACTCCGAAATGAGCCAGCAATCAGATCGCTCAATGGAAACTGATTTCCACTTGTCCAATCAGAACAATCAATAATTATATAGAACACTCACCCAATTATCAGTACACTAAACAATAATTATATAGAACATTCACCCAATTATCAATACACTAAACAATAATTATATAGAACACTCACCCAATTATCAATACACTAAACAATAATTATATAGAACACTCACCCAATTATCAATACACTAAACAATAATTATGTAGAACACCCAACCAATTATAAATACAACAAACAATAATAATATCATTTTATCAATTATATTATGCAACCAATTAAAAATGGTAATGGTATTGAAACGATAAAATTATAATAAAACTATTAATTAATTTCAGACATTATAAGTATAAGGCGTGGTACACTAAACTTGATCTCGCATTTTCGCTTTTCATAAATAACTAGCAAAAAAACCCCCAGTAAAACACATTCACAAACACACGCATTTTTATATATATATCTATATATATCAAATATATAAAGCTCAGTTGGTGTTTGTATGTTTACATGTTTCACTGTTCTTTAATTTCAGCAATCACGGAAAAACCAAATAATGGACAAGAACCAAATTTGTCAGGACGTTTCTCTTATCTTATCTTATATGTTACAGACGCTCCTTCCGTACAGAAGATTATTGCGTCCTACGTATTTCTATGGTTTGTGTTTAGTCCCGTATTCTTACTAGAGTTTTAAATGATGATAAAGCGTTGGCTTTCCTGGTTTCTTCAGGCAACCCATTCCACGCCCGAATACCGGACGGAAAGAAAGAAAACTTGCATGTGTTTGTTCTTGCAAAGAAAGGTGTTTTTATCTTTATGTCTATCTGAGGGTTGTATTAAGTTATCTTTGTGTTGTATATCTAATTTAGAATTAATTGCCTTATGTATAATTACTAATTTACTCTTGGTTCTTCTATCCTCTAGTGTTTCAAGGTTTAATGATTTAACTAATGGTGTTACTCTTGTCAGTTTTGAATATTCTCCAGTAATGAATCTGGCAGCTCTTTTTTGGATTTGTTCTAACTTATCAGTATTTTCTTTGGTGGATGGGTCCCATACAGAAGATGCATATTCTAGTATAGGTCTCACCAGGGCGAGGTAGCATTTTAGTTTTATATCTTTGTTACATTTGTAAAAGTTTCTTTTTATAAAGCCCAAGGTTTTGTTTGATTTTTTAATAACTTCATTGACATGGGGATTCCAAGATAGTTTCTCATTTATTATGACCCCTAAGTATTTTGCATCTTTAGTTTGGGTTAGTTCTTTTCCACGAATAAAGTATTTTGAATTTATTTGTTTCTTTTTCTTTGTTACTCTTAGCAGTTGACATTTTTCTGGGTGGAAGGACATACTCCTGTTAGTTACCCATTTTATTAATTCATCTAAGTCTTTTTGTAAAATTTTGCTATCTTGTTCTGACTTAATTGTTCTATAGATTATACAATCATCAGCAAATAACCTAACTTTTGTTCCTGTTGAGATATTGTTGGGTAAATCATTTATATAAATTAAAAATAGTAAGGGACCTAGGACAGTTCCTTGTCGAACTCCTGAGTTAACCTTTATTGGTGTAGATTAAGTTCCATTAATTATTACAGTTTGCTCCCTACCCAATGGGAAATCTTGGATCCAGTGATGTAAGGGACCTGAGATTCCAAAGTATTTAAGTTTTTTAAGTAAACTAAGGTGGTGAACTTTGTCAAATGCTTTTGAGAAGTCTAGTAATATTGTATCTATTTGATCATTATTATCTAAGCCTTTAGATAGTTCATCTATTAGACCTATCAATTGTGTTTCACATGATCTGTTCTTTCTAAAGCCATGTTGGTGTAAGCAACCTGCAGATGGTTTTAGTATAGTCTAGTTTTTAAATTGTCCCTTTTTTCCTTCGGCCGTAAATTAAACTATCAGAAAATGTAGAGACAAAGAAAGAAAAATAAATTCTCATTTCCTTATTTAAGAACTTTAGGCGGACGTTCAACACAATTTATTTGTGGTGCACTATTTTTTCCCAATAATTTTTTTTTAGCTGTGCGCTTTAAAAAAAATCTTTTAATGGTCAAATTACGCTGCGCACATTTTTGTGTACTCTTCTTAAATTTAGTTGTGCTAACTTATTATAACATTCATAGATCTACATGATTTGACTTTGCGATGCAGTGGGTTTTTTCGGGTAAATTATTTATGTGATAGATGAGTTAAAACAATTACATTAAATTTGTTACAATATGCATGGTTTTTATTTTGAACATGAGATTACAATTGAGAGTTTGTTATGTTGTTAATAAAAAATTAAAACTACAAATTATGTAATTAGTGATAGCATTTTATATCTTTATGTTATAGCAGCCTTTATAATATTTCATTTGATTTGTGACACGATACATGGACTTAACATGATAACATGTGCCAATGAAATTGCGATATTATTTTTTGTTGTGATTCAATACTCGACATTTAATAAAAACTTAATGTAGTGTTGAAAGCATATCAAATAAACTTACACGTAAAAAAAGTTTACAGAAGCTATACTTGTACAATTTACACTTTGGCTACCGGACTTAATAACAGAAGTAGATTTTAGATTAAACTAAATAAAGTGTTTCCAAAAAACGCTCAATTATTTGTTATTGCAAATTGCGTATATGTTGATTTCTCTGTAGTGGGAATGAAATTGGCTGTTTTTAAAATTAATTTTTTACATTGTTTCACATGCTTTCATTAACAGACGGTTGATTTTTTATGTCTTTTTTCTTTGTCTGGTTTATAATTTTGTTGTTATTGTTGTTTTTGTTTTGTTGTTTCTTTTTAAATGTGGCATATTATCTCTTTATTTTTTAGAAACAAATCTGGTGTGGAATATAATTTACAAAATTGATGCCTTATTGGTAATAGGGACTTAAAAGAATAATTTCATTCCTTTTTAAAATTATATCAATTCCGTAAAGCCGTAAAATAAAATCTTAAAATGTAGACACTAATGTACAACAATTCAAATATTCTTTCCATATTAAAACAACTATGAATACGTTTAAAAATAATGTTTTTTTGATCCAGTATGTTATAAGAAGACTTAATTTTAAGCCAGAAGATTTCTCTGACCTTTTATTGTCGAAGCCTTTGCGTATATATTCTTGAATTGTTTTAGTTACTTTCAAGTTATTTAGAAAGTGCGTTCCATATGTTACAATTATTGTTCAATGGCGCTAAATATTAAGCAGCTTTTGCCTTTTTGAGGGTGGTAGTGCCATATGTTCTTTATCTCATAGACACAGTTACATCAATGTAATATTATAAATTGTGTTATGATGAGGTGTTGTATATATTTATGAGCATTTTGAGAAAACACAAGAGTAGTGGTAGACATATTTGGGAAAACTGTCAATTATGTTTATTTATTACATGTGGGAATGAAAATGTAAATTTAGTTTTCATATTTCATTAAAATTAATAATTTAATTAAATCTACCTTTTAAATAGCAAGGACATTTTATGAGGCACCGCTTTTAGTGATACATTTCACGTGATAAAATGGTACAAAAAATACTTTTGATTGATTGTTTCTTTTTGTTTTTGGGTGTTGGGGTAAAAATTACCAATATATCTTTAGATATAAAAATATGTACAATTTTAACAGAGTGTTTCATGTTTCATACGATAGGATATCTATTTATTGTGAACAATTTAAATGTTCTTGATTCATTTATATTCGTGTGTCTATTTTCTATACTAATGACAGCCTAATCCCTCAGTCACTTATCTTTAAGTTTCAAAGTCCTCATATAGGAGGCTTTAATTTTGCAGAATCATACCTTAACATTATTTACCAAAATATGACACAACTTAAGTTAAAATAATTCTTAATTAATATCGTTTTCTCTTATATTTGCTAAATTAATATGCTTTAATCATTGGCTACCTGACTTATGCATAGATCACAACCAAACTTAGTATATATAACTCATATAAAAATTCTATACACAATTGAACTCATTAAGCCCACTCCTTCGTGTTCGGGTTACAAATGAAATTTTTTCCCTTTCTCTTTTCACTTAAGGATTTTTAAAATATATATTAAAAAACAACTTAAATTGTAAATGTTAAATTTAACATGACAAATAAAAAATTTAATATCCAGTACCTAATAATAGACAAAAGATGGGAGAGGAATGAAAAACAACAACGTGGTCGGTTATCGAATTAGTAAAATATTATCTCTGATCGGAAAACAAAAATAAAAATGATTTTCATCCCTTAGGGAAACAGAAACATTGTAGATATTTGACTCTATCATTAGATAAAACGTTTCATAAAGTGTAAACTATTTATGACAATAGTCGTAGTTTAATTTGTACGGGGATTTCTTGAACATTTTCTTTTTTGTTAATCTATAAAGTAGCCTTTATTCTTTAAATTCTTTTAGCGGTTGGAACACCATAAGTGTTTGATTCCAAATATTTTTTTTTCTAGCTGGCTTTATAGCTATAAGTTATATTGTTATGCAAGTTTTTAAATTACATTTGTACCTTATTGAATTTTTAGTTTACTTCCCTAGTGCTCTTTATTGTACGTAAAATTGTCTCAATATGATATAATAAAGTTGTAATACTTAAATAAATTATGTGTTGAATGCTCATTAGTAAATTCTGTTCAAAATTTTATATTTTAGTAATAGAAATTCTAACTTGAATCATCTTACACCGAGGGATACTTTTTAAAAAAAAAGTGATATATTTTAACCTTCGCAATAGAACGTTTAAGGCAAAACACTTAAGCTGCTTAGCGCGGGTATATTTCTAGTATATAGATATATAAATGATATTATATATGTATGCATGTCTTTTATAGCTGGCTTAACCATTCATCTGAACGCCATGAACCTTTAGATGATTGTTGATTACTCTTCTGGGAGGGTAACTGACACAACAAATTTTGAATATTGACACTTATGGGGGCCGGGGGCCCAAGATGCGTTAGCTACTTAGAAAATGAATGGATTTTGGCCAAACTTGGTACATAGAAACTTTATAGCCTCGATTAAAGTGCCATAGAGCCTTGAACTACTAATGTCAATTCTTTTGGGACCAGTGGCCCAAAATCTTTTTTTCGCAAACGTTTAAGACTTCATTCCCATAATGATTTTATATGATCTTTTAAAATAATAACAAACCTATGTATTAAGGCCCAGATTTAAATGAACAGATAGTTCAAAACTCAAATCTTAGTACATGGGCCCGGGGACCCTGAATGTCGTGTTTTTTCTAAATTGAACTATATGAAATTTGTTTAAGTGTTAGCTACTTAGAAAATGAATGGATCTTGACGAAACGTGATACCAAGAAACTTGATACCAAGAAACTTGATAGCCCATATTAAAATACTATAAGGAATTTAACTCCCAATAACCACCATTCCTTCCGTGCCGGGGGCCCTAAATAATTATTTTCCGCAAACGTTTAAGACTTCATTCTCATTATTATGATTCTGACGATCTTTATAAATACTGACAAATATATATGTGTCATGATCCAGATTGAAGTAGACAAATGTTTCAAAATTCAAATCTTGCACCGATTTGTCCAGGGACCATTAATGACATTTTATTTTTACATAAATTATATTACAAAATCTTTAAGCGTTAGTTACTGAGTAAATGGATGGATCTTGACAAAGTGTTGTATATAATAAAAAATATATCCATTATTATACAGATTGAAAATGACAGTTATTTTGAACTTTACATATTGCACAACTGTAAAGAAATAAAAAATAAAAACGTAGCTGCTGTAAAATCCAGAGAGTCAATGAAAGCAAAGTAGGATGAGAGTAGTGTGAGCTTATATAAGAAAGGAGAGAGTGGGTGTGGCAAAACAAGTAGGTGGTCAGCTCAAACACAACATTCCTCCCACATTGTGCTAGCGGCCCATACTGAGTATAAGTGTATGGGACCGCAGCTAAGTTTTTATTTTTCATATTTTTATATTCGTTTTATTTGTGTATCGTTTGTTCGTTGAGGAAGGCTCTTTAGCGAAACGTTCGCTGTTATGTTACGCCTTGTGAAGCTACTCATACCCTGTTTTCCATTTATTGACCAAACGAAGCACTATTATCTCCAAACTTTTCTAAGACCCCCAGGTTCTTTAACTCTGGTCCCCGGGTTCTTGTTCTTGTTTGCCGAACTAAGCGTTCATAAGCTGCATTCCCTTTGCCATGTTTATTTAATGCATGTCTATTAACGGCGCCGAGAAAGTTTGATATCTGTTATTAGATAGAAATGGGAATGTAGTTGAGTTGTTTGGGAAGAGAGAGAGGGTCAAAAATGGTTTAAACATTTTTTAGTAATCCTCACCAACTATCAGCATGACATTGTTAAATTACGTGTCATAGCTTTAAGCAGAAAAACAATCTAAGAAGACGTTTATATTTGGATAGTATTTGATTTTTAAAGGCAAAGATTTCTTTTAAAAATGTGATAGCCACCCGTCTTCATATAGAGATACTAATGGTTTGTAAACAAAGATACATTTATCTGCAAGTAAGCTTTTAAAAATAAAGATGGCACCCCAGTGCAAGGATAAGTGCTGATTAGATTGGAAGAAGGCTAAAATAAATTATTGTTTTAAATTATTATTTTAAATTATGTAGGTCTTGTAAAACTAGATTCAGTTAAGGTTAAAATTTTGTCTTGTAGAGAAGATGGTCATGGTGACTAAATTGGATGCTGTGTAACTTTAGAATCCTAAATCTGCTGACGCTGGTCAACCGAAGCAATAAAGACAACTCTCGCAGTCAGATGCAGTGACGTCAGCCTTAAACAAAGATACATAAGGCATCGTGTAAATCTGTAATAAATCCTCCCAGGTTTTTTTTATATTGAGGATCGATAACGATGTTAGCAGTTGAGCCTGCGGTTGGGAATAGACTTCTTAACGTTAGACAAATAATAGTAGACGCATGATTTAGTAGACACATGTTTTAGTGGACACATGATTTAGTAGTCACATGATATAGTAGACAAATGATTTAGTGGACACATGATTTAGTGGACACATGATTTAGTGGACACATGATTTAATAGACACATGATTTAGTGGACACATGATTTAGTGGACACATGATTTAGTGGACACATGATTTAGTGGACACATGATTTAGT
>MUZC01004587.1:330731-361250 GCA_002072015.1 Radix auricularia | reverse complement strand
TAGATGGGTGATATGGAAGACACATGATGTACAATAAGCACGGTTCAATAGATGGGTGATATGGAAGACACATGATGTACAATAAGCACGGTTCAATAGATGGGTGATATGGAATACACATGATGTACAATAAGCACGGTTCATTAGATGGGTGATATGGAATACACATGATGTAACACACACACGATGTAGTAAACAGACGATGTAACGCGCACTTGGTGGAGTTTATTTTAAAGTAGACAGTTCACATTAATCGCATATCCCGATACAGTTGTGTTTGTTAGGTCCACGGTGTTAGAGAGTATACAGTGATTAGCTATCAGCTTTACTTTGACATTACACAGCGCTAAATTTCTTGGCTCAGTTTTCAACTAACTACAGGAATAAACATTAATTTGGTACTATAATTATTATTACACAAAAGAGTCTGGTCCCATGTCAAACTCACATCAAGGACTTAGCTGCAGGTATACCAGGCCTGCGTACTGAGCATGCTCCTCTATTGATGCGAGTCATAGACCACTTATACCAGGCATGGAAGAATGCTCAATAGCTTCCACCTCAGATGCCTGCGCCGCATCCTTGACATGAAATGGCAAGAGAAAGTCCCCAACACAGAGGTCCTGGCTCAAGCAAGCATGAGCAGCATTCCAGCCATATTAAGCCAAAGACGCCTACGCTGGCTTGGACACGTCAAGAGAATGCAAACTGGTCGCATACCCAAAGATGTGCTATACAGCGAGCTGGCGACAGGGAAAAGGTCGGTTGGTCGGCCATGTCTCAGATACACGGACATATGCAGGAGAGACATGAAAGTAGCCAACATTGATATACAAAACTGGGAAAACCTGGCTGAGGATAAGACCACCTGGCGGCCTAAAGTGAAAGAAGGATCACTAGGAGCAGAGGAGCAATCTAGGGAAGAAGCAGTTGGAAAAACAGCTGGGTCGTTGGGGCACCATTTTGAGCTGCACAGTATCTCATACCATGTGTCATGGTTCTGAGCTGCCTTCTGGGAGTCGCTAAATGACAGGCCGGTCCATTCTTAGATATTGTCCTCCCAACTCTTCCTTGGTCTTCCTCTTCTTCATCTTCCCTGAACTATGCCTTGCAATATCGTCTTTGAGAGACCTCCAGATCTTGTCACGTGTCCGTACCATCGTAATTTCCTCTTTCTAATTGAGGTGAGAAGGTCCTCGTAAGAGCCAATGACAGCACTTGTTAAATCAAAAAAAAAATATCAGTATTTTGTCAATTTCTCAACCACCATAACATTTATCGGGTTGAAACAAATGCCAAACAATAGCTAATAATATTTAGAACAATGTTGGAGAAGGAATATTTGAAAAATCTCTTTTGGTTCGACTCACTTAATTTTAGCAACAATTTGTAGATAGAAATTGTTTTGTTTAGTTTCAGAATTATTGATTTGAAATGACTTACTTAAATATAATCTAGAATGATAGTCAACGGTGTTTCCCGGTTTGTGAATGCTAATGGTAGACTGTTGCGCATTATATTTACACATTCTTGGTGTGACTCTAGAATGATTTCCTTTGAAGAAATTGCCTTTAAATACCCGCTTGAGTTTTTATTACTTCCTTAAATTGAACATCACAATACTATATAATAAAATGCAATTTTCTGTACAGTCATAGATAGTCATTACTCCCTTAAACTCCTACGGACTGCCACAGCAAATCAGAAAAAATAAATCTTATTTACATATTGTACAATTTTACATGGACGTTCAAAGCGAGTTATTTTTTGTGCAGTATGTTTTCCCAATAATTTATTTTAAACGCGTTGGTATTTATAGTCAAAAACTTTCTTTTTACGGGTTATTTATAATAACTATAACAAATTGTATTTTTGACGTGAAACATTTATAGTCGGTCGAGGCGGCTGTAGGAGGGGAGGTACAACACGCCACCGAAATGACGGCAGAACTTCCTAGACGGGCTTTGTTGCTCTTATTTAATATTTACATTTTGTTATAATATATCTAAATACTTTGAAATTTAAGCAAAGTTTTGAAGTGATTATTTTTTAAACGAGTAATGTTTTTACTAAAATACAATACGTCATATAAATGTATTTTTTCTTTAATAATTAACGCCCCTCTTGCTGTCAGCAAATGTTTGGAAGCAGACAATGAAACCCTATTTAACCCTAACTACTAACTCTTAAAGATAATTAACTCTAATAATTGGTTCTAAGCTCAGAGTCTACGCTATTCTGTAGCTCGAAAAAGCAGAAAAATTTTAAAGTTGTGAATCATTTTTTGTTATAAAGCCCATTCATGAACCAGTCTGCAATTTTCAGTATGTTTTGAAGCACTACGGGCTCAGTATGCAATACAAAATAGGTACAAGTAAAATAAAATATAAATTTAAACCATATTTTACATAAAAAATGACTGTTGACATAAATTAAAACATAAACTGATGACATAAATTAAAACAAAAACTGATGACATAAATTAAAACATAAACTGATGACATAAATTAAAACAAAAACTGATGACATAAATTAAAACATAAAATGATGACATAAATTAAAACAAAAACTGATGACATAAATTAAAACATAAAATGATGATGTAAATTAAAACAAAAATTGATGATGTAAATTTAAACATAAAATGATGATGTAAATTAAAACAAAAATTGATGACATAAATTGAGACAAATATAAAAGCAAGTCCAAAATAGCAGCGACCTGTAAATAATATCATCAAGTTGATCCATGTCGGAAAAAGACAAAACGTATTTCATATGTTGATGTCTTGACTTTTCTACTGACTCACTGTAGCATCATTTCAGTCTTTACCTGACTTAGGCGAGATGTTCTTATGGCTCTGCCAAACATTGTGTTTGATGTTAGTAATAATCTGGCTCTGTCACTCTATGTATGTGATATTAGTAATAATCTGGCTCTGTCACTCTATGTATTTGTTGTTAGTGATAATCTGGCTCCGTCACTCTATGTATGTGATATTAGTAATAAACTGGCTCTGTCACTCTATGTATTTGATGCTAGTTATAATCTGGCTCTGTCACTCTATGTATGTGATATTAGTAATAATCTGGCTCTGTCACTCTATGTATTTGATGTTAGTAATAATCTGGCTCTGTCACTCTATGTATGTGATATTAGTAATAATCTGGCTCTGTCACTCTATGTATTTGATGTTAGTGATAATCTGGCTCTGTCACTCTATGTATTTGATGTTAGTAATAATCTGGCTTCGCCACGCAATGCACTTGCCGTTACGGCCATACTTCCTCAGCTTTGCTCTATCTTTGATGTTCGGATGACATCTAAACTCACTGAGCCACGCCATATCTTTGATGTTTGAATGACAGCTAAACTTACTGAGCCACGACATATCTTTGATGTTCGGATTGCGGTTGACATCACCGATGTTTCGTATTGGTCACAACCTGATTAATATCCATTTCTCTACCAGAATAGCACGTGACCTCTTGATGTGCAGCAAGTCTTCGAGAAACAACTTGGTCTGATATCAGCACAATTTAGTTTCATAGCAAAATAAACATAAATCTCGATCTCATTGCCTGTTGATCAATTTGAAAGTCTTAAATATAATAATTCAATTTCTGGTACACACGGGGTCGGCTCAAGGCGAGTACGATGTGTCATAATCACGTGCGTCAGTATTTTCTTTCGGAACTCTTCACGTAATTTTTCAGAGGACGACAAATGCCTATTTTCACTCAACTTAAAATTTTCCATATCCAAGTATGTTCGCGTATTTTGATGTGTACAAATGTTAATTTATTATTAATATAACCACAACTGGTTAAACGATAAGCTAAATTCATTGGATTGTGATTTGTGTCAATGCTCCCATTTACTTTTTAAAACTATTTATAAACGCCTTTTCCCCTCAAACAAATCAATGTTTTTTTTCCTTGTTTTATTTTTTTTTCACATGGAATCTTAAAATTATCACTTTAATCACTTCGTGTTTTATTGTTGCAGAGCCCCATATTTCCCCCTGGATTTGCACAGTGTTTGGGCACCTGTCAAGCTGACCTGTCACGGAGTGACCGCTTGGGCAACTGTCAAGCTGACCTGTCACGGAGTGGCCGCGACTGTCAGACAGCGTCATGAGGACGAAGCCCCTTGACAAAATCCCGTGATGACCTGTGGACACCACAAGGGGAGCCTCTTCTATCCAAATCTCAAAGTAAGAACTCATCAGTCTTGTCGATCGGCTGGCTCTCAAAGTCAGTGCCTCTGGTCACCCGGCTCGCCTGCCTGCAAGCCCAACTTGCCTCTATGCCCCACACATCCATCAAGCGAGTCGGCATGTCATCAACGTGAAGACTTCAAATTAAGGTCAAAGGTGAAACCCGCCGCGCCGCGGACGTTCCAATCAAGAACTTCCGGGTTATGGCGTTTTAAAAGAGACTTCCTGTCATGCGCCTCGGTGATGCTTTCTATTTTTACACTCCACGTGACTGTGACATCATCTGTTTCACCTTCAACTCCTCTTCAGCTGAATCTTGGGATCCTGGTGGTGGAGTCATGTGACGCTGACGTATTGGCTCGCATCAACACGAGGGCGCAAGAGGCCATCGAAGACCTACGGCAGCGCATGCAGGAGGAAGTTGGCTCGAACCCTATCCCCCTGAACGTCACCTCGTTCATCTATCCGTACTGCAGCATCCAGAACGTGATCGCTAACCTGAACCAGGTCCTGGATAACTCGACGACCCACGCCATCTTGGCACTCGCCAGCTATGACGTTCACTCGTCCCTAGTGCCGCTGGCCGAGATTTTCGGGAAAGCTTACCTCACGGTCAACAGTTACTTCCCGTTCCTGGCCAAGGCGCAGGCTCTGAGCTTGTCACCGTCCTTCACCCAGCAGGCCAAGATGCTGAGTCGTGTGCTGGACATGTATAGGTGGCAGACGGTCTACATCGTGTACACGAAGGTCAACGTTTGGAAGGATTTCGCCACGTTGCTCTACTTTGAGATGACGTTGTCGAATTTTGAGCTGAGCATCGTCCAGGAGGTGCCGAATTCACCGCTGTCATCGGAGGACGCAATCGTTGCCTTGAAAGGAGCCGGAAGCAGTAAAGGTAAGGGATAAATTCGGACAAGTCATTACGTTAGTTATCGCTCCTTAAGTAGGAGAACCGTGTTCAAAAAAAAAAAAGAATAAATGTCTAGCCAATTAAAAGTTCAAGTGTCACAGAAATGTATCCATGACTGAAGTATTTCGCGATAGTGTGGGACTTAAATCTCTGACCAGTTAGTCACATGAGATCGACTCCTGTCTCGGTGTCTTTGGTCTTCTCCGCGCTCCCTGAAGGCTCGATAACTTAGATGATCCTGTTACATCTGGTTTTCTAAAGGTTTGACTTATCCATATCCCCTACACCCGTCTCCATATTAATGACGTCATAATACATGGACAAGTAGTCAATATTGGTGTATTCATTTTTGTTCATAATTGGATTTTTCATTAGTCTAACTTTAGAAAAGCTTCTTTCGAAAATGGTATTACTTATAACAATTCAAAGGAATATTTGAAGTGATGCTATTAAATTATGCAGGGTAACCTAAATATCTTAATAGAATTGAATAAAACATGTGGGTTTGAATTCATTAGCTCGCCCCCCCCCCCCCACCGTGAGGTTAACAGTCCTTGCTTGATACTGTCATGTAACAAAATTACTCCGTACAATTTGAAAGTCAAATTGATTGGCTCGTTTACGAAATTCTTATCTGCTTTCTTAATTTGATTGACTGCCATTATGCGCCTCACATAAATCTCTACACCGACCTCAACTTATGACGAATACAACGATCTTTTCAACTTTTTTTCTACATGAGATGGCTACATATTTACTTCCTTCGCCAAAATTTTGCCATCTCATTTTCCAAAAATAATTTTTAGAAAACGTCAAAGCATCCTTTACGTATTCCATATTTTCTCTGTGAGTAGTGTTTGCAAATAATTTTTGGCATCATTGGCTCCATTAAATACATGTTTCTTGATAGTCCGGATGTCTAAAAACATTAAAGAAGAAAAAGAACGTTTCTAAGTCTGTTGGCGTGTTTAGCTTTTTGTCTGCCTCTGTCAATTTTATAGCTTTTAAAATAATCTCAAAGCTGCTCCATGGTATATTCACTACTTTGTATCCTGAAGTCTGTGTGATGCTTGCCTGTAGAAACAAATTGATTTTTCATATGGTTTATTTACATTGAAAAGAATACATAACATCGCTCGAGTGTACCTTAAATAGTTGAAGAGTTCGTTGCGTTAGAGAGACATGTTAAAAAAATCAGAGGGATATTTAAGTTTTAGATTTGCGTCTTTAAGTCTTTCTTGAGCGCCGTATACCTTCCAGCCATGCAGAGGTATCAACACATGGATCTCCCCTGCAGTCCTTTATTATAAGACCTTCAGCTTTGAAAACTAATGTCGATAGCAGATTTTTTTAATATGAAATATTTGAAAGATTCTAAAACGTCTACTTTCCAATTTTTAAACTTTACAACTTGGTTTCTTTGATCGCTTTGTGAAATATCTGGAAAGCTATCGAGAAGAATGGAATAATTTTGGTATCTTCTAACCAAAAGATGATTTTTAGGAACTGGCTCTCTTCAAACTGCAATGACCTAGAATTAAATAAGGGTGACACGTTTTTTTTTTTTAAACCGATTTTCATATGATGTTCATGGAGTTCTGGATCTTACTTTGTAAGCCTATGTATCAGCTCTAGAATATTGTCTGCCTTAGGACTAATAGTGTTCTCTCTGTGACACCAAAAAGCCACATTCTGTTTAGCCAGGATTTAATAATAGCCAACATTCTAACAATGACTTTAAGCTACTTTGTTTTTTTTTCTTTTGCATTTTTAAAATATTTCTTAAATAGTGTATCTATTTTAAGTCCGTTTTTAGTTTTCTTTTTTCCCATTAAAGGTACCAGCATTAGGTTGTAAGTTTAATAGCATTAGTATCAGAAGACTTAAGATTCTTTATTAATTTGGAAGTTTTGACATTCAAAACTGTCACATATTTTAAGATAGTTACTTCAGTTCTTTCGTTATTTAAACTTATTTCTCTTACTATGTCATTGAAAACAAATTAGTCACTTTAAAATATAAAAAAATACCGCCCCTAAAAAAGTGTCACACAGCGCATTTGCCTCCCCTTTACGCCACTAGATTTTCGTTGCATTTACTCGCGGTGTTGTTGTTTTTGTATCTGTCAACGTTTTTTTTTTTTTTTCAAATATAAACATGAGATAAATTTAGTGTTAAAGGTTGTTTTTTTTTAAATATAGGAAAATCTAATAAATTCAAAATCAATTGTAATCGATAATCCCTTTGATTTGAAATCGGGGTGAATCAGTTTGAGTTAATCAATTTGAAATTGAATAAGGTTCAAATAATAATCTGTTTGAATTGTAATTGGTTCTAAATGTAATTGTTATCCATTTAGGCTTTAAAGACTATAAAAATAGAGTACGCAAGAAAGAGAGAAAGACTTTTGATGCTTTAAGTTAGAGGTGAAGCGAATGTTGATAACTTTTTCAGAGATGAATATGAACATACAGACAACAGCGGGACGCAAGTCTCCCATCTTAACACACTCGACCTTCACAAAGCCATACAAAATAAACAAACACGCCACTATCACCCTTGCAACTAACCACCCCTCAACAACCCACATGAAAGAAGCCGCTTAGTTAAACTCTTACATTCCAAGATGAAATGTTAACAGTTTAGGAAAAAAATCATTAAACTTGAACACAACACCACTACATGCTCAACATAACACCCTCACATCACCAACACAACACCATTACGTCATCAACACAACACCATCACGTCATCAACACAACACCATCACGTCATCAACACAACACCATTACGTCATTAACACAACACCATCACAACATCATCACATCACCAACACAACACAATCACATCACCAACACAACACCATCACATCACCAACACAACACCATCACATCACCAACACAACATTACTACATAATAAACACAGCGCTACACCACTTCAACACACTACCCATTCTTTAAATAGCTAACAGACATCAACACGACGAATCTTTGAAACATTCATTTGTTCAGTTAATTTCGACTATTTCATCTCATTCGCATACTCATATCTCATTTGTCTACTTCCATCCCATTGGTCTACTTCCATCCCGTTGGACTACTTGTATCCCATTGGTCTACTTCCATCCCATTGGACTACTTCCATCCCATTGGTCTACTACTATCCCATTGGTCTACTACCATCCAATTGGTCTACTTCCATACCATTGGTCTACTTCCATCCCATTGGTCTACTTCCATTCCATTGGTCTACTTCCATCCCATTAGTCTACTTCCATCCCATTGGTCTACTTCCATCCCATTGGTCTACTTCCATCCCGTTGGACTACTTGTATCCCATTGGTCTACTTCCATCCCATTGGTCTACTTCCATCCCATTGGTCTACTTCCATTCCATTGGTCTACTTCCATGCCATTGGTCTACTTTCATCCCATTGGTCTACTTCCATTCCATTGGTCTACTTCCATCCCATTGGTCTACTTCCATTTCATTGGTCTACTTCCATTCCATTGGTCTACTTCCATCCCATTGGTCTACTTCCATCCCATTGGTCTACTACTATCCCATTGGTCTACTTCCATTCCATTGGTCTACTTCCATCCCATTGGTCTACTTCCATTCCATTGGTCTACTACCATCCAATTGGTCTACTTCCATTCCATTGGTCTACTTCCATCCCATTGGTCTACTTCCATTCCATTGGTCTACTTCCATCCCATTGGTCTACTTCCATCCCATTGGTCTACTTCCATCCCATTGGTCTACTTCCATCCCATTGGTATACTTCCATCCCATTGGTCTACTTCCATTCCATTGGTCTACTTCCATCCCATTGGTCTACTTTCATCCAATTGGTCTACTTTCATCCAATTGGTCTACTTCCATCCCATTGGTCTACTTCCATCCCATTGGTCTACTTCCATGCCATTGGTCTACTTTCATCCCATTGGTCTACTTCCATGCCATTGGTCTACTTCCATCCCATTGGTCTACTTCCATCCCATTGGTCTACTTCCATGCCATTGGTCTACTTCCATCCCATTGGTCTACTTCCATCCCATTGGTCTACTTCCATCCCATTGGTCTCCTGTCTTCTTAACGATCTTATTCCAAGTCGACATGGGATTTGAACAACTTTCCACCGAACGTCCATAAAATGCCTTTTAAAGTGAGTGTGCAAACACAAAAGCCTCCATCTACCTCCTGCCTGTTCATTTGAGCCGTGTACAGATCGATCTTAACACGGCACACCTTAATGGATTAGGGACATTGGGCGGGGGGGGGGGGGGGGGGGGGGGGAGTGGACAGAAAGGACGAGTTTACAGTGGGTGACCACTGGGTGTCCGCAGAGATAACTTAATCTGGACTGGGTAAACAAATGCTACATCAACATGTTATCTGATGGCCCCTTGCTGTGGTTACTAACACGATAATGATGAGATGGGGTAAAGGGGGGGGGCGGCGGTTGCTGGTCGATGTGCGGATGCGGGAGGGGGAAGGGAAGGTGGGTTGGTGATGAATGAGGTAATGAAGAGATAACGGGTGGACGTCAGGGAAACAGATGTCGACGTCATAATTGACGATGCCAATGAATTAGCCATACAAGTAAAAATTCAAACCGAGAATAAAATCTTTAAACAAAATACTCTATGCGATCGATCATTCTTTTAAAGCTCTAAGCGACTCGAACTGATTCTAATGATATAGCAGTAAGACAGGGCTGCCGTGTAGATCTTAATGTTCTCTATAGCAGTAAGACAGGGCTGCCGTGTAGATCTTAATGTTCTCTATAGCAGTAAGACAGGGCTGCCGTGTAGATCTTAATTTTCTCGTTGAAAAGTTTCTTTTACCACTGAAGGAATCATGAATCCATGTAATTCTCAAGTAACGGATATATCCATCGTTTATAAGTGATACCTTTATAGAAGATCTTACCATAATATACTGCAGTAGACTGATTGTTAAATGATACGTTATAAAGCTGTTCTTACAATAATATACTGCAGTCATTGTTAAAGAGATATCGGTGATACTTGAGAAGAAATTAGCGGTAGAAACATTAACTTTTGAAGAAAAATAAAATTAAACTCAGAAATTAACGCCTGGTACATCAATTTCATTTTTAAGACATCATTTTAGGACCAATTAACGCTAGTTAGTTACATCGTTCTTGCGACATCATTTCATCAGACATTAACGTTAAGACCTAGATAGCTTAGGGTTGTGGTTTCTTTTACTTGTGGCTAGTACAACACCAGTGGTCTGCATTAAGGGGCGGTTGATAATTTTAAAAAATGTTTTGGGAAGAGATCATAAAGCTTAGGACTAAAATTATTTTTAACTTATTATTATTATTCATATAGATCTACGCACTAATAAACACTTGCCTCAGTAGCCAGAGATTTCAACACTGGCAGTCGCAGTTGTGATTTTATTCTGCAGTTTAATTGTTATTTCTCATGACAGTTAGACGATAATTATGCAGGAGAGTATTCAATATATCTGAATCTATTAAAATTTTTAAAAAGTCGTTTTCATAGAAGCCTCACCGCTCACAGCACGCCCCTCATGCTTAAAGCGTCACGCGCCATTCCTTGTGTTTTATAAGTTATCTTTCATCTTTATACAAGTCATAATTATCCAAAGATTCTTTTTTAAAAGTATTATTTTAAAAAAACGTAGTGTATGAAAAAAAATGCTATAGACTAGTGTGTAATCGGATTTGACTGAGTCTTTATGGAAGAAAGCCTGTAATGTAATCAGTTTAACTGGCACCATCGTCTCGCGAGACGGAAGGATGCCGGATTAACTGGCAGATATTTAATACACGGAAGGTAACGTTTATATTGTCGACCAAACATTCTTAGAGATAACAGCGCTAATCTGTATTATTCACAGAAACGGGATATTTGCAATGCCAAACATCAAACTTTCCCGAGAATTATGTGATTATTGTGAGCGTAAAATGCAGCGACTCCTGTTGGTCGGAGCAGATAGCAGCGTCCTGGCATGACATTGAGAGGCCTTTAGAGAAGGGATCGGCAACCTTTTGAGACCGAAGAGCCGAAAGTTACATTTTACAAAATTCCCCAGTTTTTTTTAAAGAGACACTAACATGAGTTGTGAAGACAAAATAATATAATGATTGATATTTGAACATAGAACATGAGAGCCGTAACTTAATATAAAAAAAGCCGCATGTGGCCGACCCCGGCTATAGAGTCTAAGGGCTAAATGACATGGATCTACTCATTGAGCGGGGAGCTTTAAAGAAAAAATAAACATCACAACTGCTAAAAGGTGACTGTAAAAACAGATAATAATAATAATAATAATAAATTTGATAATTTGTATAGCGCTGTATTTCAGTAAGGAACTGGGCTCACGGCGCTTTACATGAAGGTAATAACATACGTATAAGTAATAAATTAGCATTCATACCACAACAACCACATTAATTACAGTACATAACACAAAAAGCTACGATAATCATTAAAATAAATGTTGTTTCATTAATTTTGAAAAAAAATAATTGAAAGTATGTGTCTTAAGTGCAGTCTTGAAGGACTTGGTAGTTTGAATACTACGGATGTGTAATGGTAGAGTATTCCATTGTTTGACTGAACAAAAAGAGAACACAATTTTTAACTCTACATTGTTACGCTTTTAGGAACACAGCTTGAACGATAGTTTTAACCTGTGCATTTTTTGTGTGTCCTTTAGTACACATCCATGCGTACGCACCATGTCCATCGGCACAGATTCATGTGTACATGCCATGTCCAACATAACACATACATATGCACATATCATGCCTTTTATTTCATATGCATCTGTTCATTCTATGTTCATCCGTACTTAAGCACACCGACAATGTCCAGCAACAGCTGCGTACACAGCAGTGACCCCAGCTTACTGTCATATCTGTTTGACCCCAGCACCATAGCAGATTGGTCAGGATATTTCGTTTGTTTTTTTCTCTTGGCCTCATCCCTTGGCGCTTCCTGTTAGCATTCCACCAATCAAGTTATGGCGCCTAATTAACGAATACACAGCAAAGGGTTATGGCACCTGACAATGTGGAGTTATGGCCCTTGTAAATACATTATCGCTGGAGGAGTTTGTCGGAACTTGGTGATAACATGAGAGATTAGATTGCACTACAACTTAATAATCCTTGAGTATGGTTACGTGATTATAACAACAATTTAACAAAGTGTAAGACCTCAGTGTTGAAGACCTCAGGGTTTAAGACATCAGTTTTGAAGACCTTAGTGTTGAAGACCTTAGTGTTGAAGACATCAGGGTTTAAGACATCAGTTTTGAAGACCTTAGTGTTGAAGACCTCTGTGTTTAAAGCCTCAGTGTTGAAGACCTTAATGTTGAAGACCTTAGTGTTGAAGACCTCTGTGTTTAAAGCCTCAGTGTTAAAGACTCAGTGTTGAAGACCTTAATGTTGAAGACCTTAGTGTTGAAGACCTTAATGTTGAAGACCTTAGTGTTGAAGACCTCTGTGTTTAAAGCCTCAGTGTTAAAGCCTCAGTGTTGAAGACCTTAATGTTGAAGACCTTAGTGTTGAAGACCTCTGTGTTTAAAGCCTCAGTGTTAAAGACTCAGTGTTGAAGACCTTAGTGTTGAAGACCTCTGTGTGGAAGCAATCATTGTTTGAACATGTGTTTAGCAAAAGTGTAGGCTAAAAATAGAACAATAGAGTTTTAATGGTTCGCTTTGGAGCGCACATATTTCAATCGTTTAAATATACATGGACACTGGACATATAATGCTCTCTGTCTGCAAGTTCTTAATTCTAACATTACAAGGTCGTTTCACTTATTTAGAAACTTTTTCGAAAATTAAATGCAAGTTCAACCCGGGGCATGCTGAAAAAATTAACACTGAGCACTTGGCCCTAGTAGGATATCGCTGACCCACTGAGCCGAATCTCTGGCCACATCATCATCGATTAGCGGTACATTAGGGCAGGTTGAAGCTTGGGGTACATGGATACGTACATCAATCTAATGAATGGTTACGAATCAGCAGTACATTACCTTACTTTTTAAACTTGGAACCGGGAATTAAATGACGTTAATATCAGAAGGAAGTCTCGTTTAGTTCTGGCTTCAGTTAATGAAATGATTGTGACCAGTTCAAACGTACATTTTACAATAACTTTGAGTTTATGTTAAACCCTAGCGCATTCTATCTTCGCACCTATCTTTTTGTAACTGTACGGAATTACACTGTAGAGACTCTAAAAAAAACAACAACTAATGAAGACATTACGCTTAAACGTTGACACATGTAAGTCTTAATTGATAAGGCATTACATTTATTTATTGTTTTGGTAGCGCGATGGGCTGTCTGACCGAGATTATAGAGACTCACGGGTTCCAGTCTCAGTATTGGGAAAGGTTCCCGAGTTCACCCACCTTCGAATAGATACCTGACATCAGTTGGGGAAAGTAAAGGCGACTAGGTCCTGTGCTAGCCACTCAACCCCTTGCTCGTAAGCCATGGCTACCTAAAAACCTGTGTTTGTTACTTCACTAGCCCCCCCCCCTTCCCCCAAGAAGCCATCATGGTCTGATATGTGGACTCTACTACTTCACCGAAACAAATCGTTTGTACATCTTGTAATTTATCTATTTGACTCGTCGCTGTAATCTTGTAATTTTATATTTTGTAATCTCTGTAAAAGAGATAAACTTACGATCCCATATTCATTTATAAATCCTAACCTGCTTAACTTAATGTAAAATCTCATTTAAAATAAAAATAGATTTGATCCAACATCGTCCGCTTATCCCAAATTAAAACAGCCAGTCGCTCTAGACAAAGACATAAGACATAGGACAGGGTACAACGACATCACCGTCACCTTGGAAACGAATGGAATCCGATTTTACTCTCTGGGCCATAATGCTCTTCTAGGGTAAAGAGATTATCATCTTTGAGGCTATTAGAGGCATTAGGCAATAAACAACAGCCATTCCCAGGATTCATGCTATGCATCTCATTAATGTTCAAATAAACGTTTCTATAGTTATCCCCTTGGGGGGATTTATTCTGAATTGTTCAAAATAATCTCCCCATGTCTATGTATGGAAACCTGCCGAATTCCCGGGGTTTCGTTAAATGACTCTAAGCATCACCAAGGTTGGGCTTTAATCCATTTGATGATGCTAATTGTTTTTATTTTGGTTCCGTTTGCTTTCCTATTCTCAAAGTCTGCACACGTTTCTTAAA
Organism: Radix auricularia; assembly: GCA_002072015.1. Classification (NCBI taxonomy): domain Eukaryota; kingdom Metazoa; phylum Mollusca; class Gastropoda; family Lymnaeidae; genus Radix; species Radix auricularia. The sequence continues at coordinate 346,871 of MUZC01004587.1, read as the reverse complement.
ACAAAATTTCAAGCACAGCGAAAAGCTGAGCACGAATAAAGTTTCGAATCTAGGGCTTGTGTCATCACGCGGGATCCGCCGCCTCGGACCTCATAAAGCTACGCCTTTGGGTAAAAGGGTGTGTTTAAAAGGTTCCCTACTCTGATAACAGCAAAACTATCAGTTTTCATTTCATAATATATTTGCGATTTTGGAAGGGGTGCGCCTAATTTTAGAAAAAAAGTCTGGGGGATAGATGATGGGTTTTCACTAGCCGCGCCAAGAAAGAAACTGACAAATACTTAGTTTACAGGTCAGCCGTTGAGTGGTGAAGGCGATCATATCGAGTCTCCAGATTTTTGGAAAGTATTTCATAACTACTCCTATACCTAACATGAAAAACATTTGATAATAAACAGTACTAACCTTAGCCTACTACTACTAATAAGTAATCTCAACACTAAAACTGACTTTGTAAGGATATATTTAGAAGTATCCCCAACCGTGAGCGAAAACTTCTAAACACATGTATGTAAGTACTCCTAACCCACTAAACATTAAAAGTACCCTAACTCAGGACAACACATCTGTATAAGTACTCCTAACCCTAACCCACTAAACATTAAAAGTACCATAACTCAGGACAACACATCTGTATAAGTACTCCTAACCCTAACCCACTAAACATTAAAAGTACCCTAACTCAGGACAACACATCTGTACCAGTGCTTCGAACCTTAACCAGCTAAAAATAACTAACTTAGAAAGCACATATGTATGAGTACTCCCAAACTTAACCCGCTAAAAGTACCCTCAACCCAGTGAGCACATCTGTCTAAGTACTCCTAACCCTAACACAAAACATTGAAAGTACCCCTAACTCAGGACACCACCTCTGTGTAAGTAATCCTAACATCAGCCCCCTAAACATTAAAAGTATCCCTGACTCAGACATCACACCTGTACATGTACTCCTAACCCTAACCCGCTTAACATTAAAAGTACCCCTAACTCAGGACAACAACTCTGTATAAGTACTCCTAACATCAGCCCCCTAAACATTAAAAGTACCCCTGGCTCAGACAACACATCTGTATAAGTACTCCTAACATCAGCCCCCTAAACATTAAAAGTACCCATGACTCAGACAACACATCTGTATAAGTTCTCCTAACCCTAACCCGATAAAAACATCTTTATAAATACTCCGGCATTATAAAAAATGCATGAGCCGGACAGCTAATAGCTGACTCCTGTAGAAAGTGTATTTTAGAGTGGCTCAGAATCGTTTGAATATTTGACGCGTTACGGGGCTTTAAGTGTTGTTTATGTTTGTTAACAGACATGATTGTTTATTAATGAACAGAATGTTTTGTTATTAAATGGACGGAGAGGTTTGGTTATTAAATGGACAGATCTGTTTTGTTATCAAATGGACATATTAGTTTAGTTATAAAAACAGATGCATGTGTTTAGTTATAAAAACAGATGCATGTGTTTAGTTATAAAAACAGATGCATGTGTTTAGTTATAAAAACAGATGCATGTCTTTAGTTATAAAAACAAATGCATGTGTTTAGTTATAAAAACAGATGCATGTGTTTAGTTATCAAATGGAGCATGACAACATCTTAACTTAAGATTTGAAGACAATGACTACGGTATCAATCTTTTTGAGCGTCAACTTTATATCGTTATTAGCTTATCCTTTTTTCTGTTTAATGTCACATCAGAAAAACTCGCTGATACAATCCGAATGATGCACCTAAAATCTATAGAATGTCATACCAACGGCAGTTCAGAAAGGGGATTTCTTTGTCCCTACATTGCGCCACCATTTAGTTTAGGAAAACCAAAAGTTATTTTACTGTGCCAAAAATATAAATTTAACACACCCCCCCCCCCCAAGCTTTATAAGTATGATGTGTAGCGTTTAATTTACGATTTTATTATTTCAGAAACCCCAAACCTCACATGTCGTTTATCTCACTTTAATAGCAAACAGTGACGTCATAAATCACTTGTATAACTTTTGAGACCCATTATTTTATTGATCTAACAGATTCATGTTTCAAATATTTCTTTTTGCCTTGAAAGCTGGGGAAATATTCAGCAACATCTAGATTCCATTTATAAAGTAGCCATTCCCCTAAGGGAATTAATCAACAATGCAAAGTGGTCTGGAGAGATTTAATTTTTTTACTATGCTAACTTTTTTAAAATAAAACAGGCATTTTTTTGTTGTTGCTTTGCCAACAGGAAGAATTTGGCCTTGAAATTTGTTGCTGTTTATTACAGCGAAGAAAAACATGATTAAAACATTTGGTAAACAAGTGAAAGAAAATCACCATCTACGTTTTTTCATGTGTCAAACTCAATTGTAAATATTTTTACATATATTGATCAATAACCAACACAACGCCGTTTTACCTACACTATCAAATCGCTGTCTTATACATATGTTCGTAAAACAATTATAAAGTTTGTTTTTAAGTTTTAATGTTTTAGCTTAAAAATTATTTGATATGCCATTTTAAGAGCTTTCAAGTATTTGAGATTCGAACAAGAAACTTTTTAAACTCACAGTCTGCAGAAGCACGTCTTCCACACAACTATTTTTCGCGTTTATTGAGTGAAGCAAATGAGTGATGAAAAAACGGCAACCTAAAGGGGGATAACAATTTTTGTTGACTTTTCCCGGCGGCTTGGCTAACATGTCAGAAAAAAAAACATCTTCCGAAAATTCCTCTTCAGGGATGGCTTGAAAGAGTGATCCTCAAAATTAGTGTTCCTAATAAATATATAATTAACCACAACTATTACCCTAATTAATACATATTATTCACTAGAACAAGCACAGTATCAGTGCAAATAAGCATGACGAATGATCCTCATTAGGGTCGGCCAATCACGGTCAGCAGTTGTTCAGGATGGGGGCATGTAGCTGGCCCCAGTGCACATGTCTCGAGGCCAACGATGATGTATCGGCGGACGTTCACTCACATTGTTCTGATTTCTTTGTACTGTAATTTGTGTTCGCTCTCGCCCCCTCCCCCCTTTCTTTGCACTACCTACGAGCAAGTCTACGACGGGGGTTGTATTTAGTAACTTTATAAAACAAGATAACATGCAATATGGCGCTATCGAATGTGTATAACCTTTTAAGAAGAGATCTATCTCTGCCATTATATAACCACTGGTCAATTCATCTACCCACTATAAACTATATCCGATCCAAGCTTAATATATGTATATCTTATCCACATTTAACAAGATATCTATCTTATTTAACTCAATGGAAGGAGGTTAATGATATGTCGCTCACCACCAATATACATTATTATTTTATTATTAACGTTGTCCCTTTATTTCAAGGTTTGAATTATCTTTTTTAAAGTTCGTGTTAAAATCAATGAACAAAGCAAATGTAGTTCTCTGAATGACGTAGTTCTCCGAATGACGTAGCTTGCACCTTTCCTGGTGGGAACGCGTCCAACAACCCCACCCCAGCCCCCATTTTAAAAGGAAGTTGATGCCATTGGATGCAACAGATAAAAGGAAGAGGACTGTTGAAGAATCGCAATCATCCATGACTGCTGAGTCATTCTGAACGGGGAGTGAAAATGATGATTCAAGGCCATCTTCGAGTCCAAAGTTCTGGAACAAAGAAATGATAGCCAGTTGCAAAGTGTTCATTCGAAACAATTTTTTGACGTGAACAAAATTAAAAGAATTTTTAAATAAAAGGAACAAAAAAAAAAAAAAGATAACTTGATTAAAAAGATGCATTTTTCCTGGCCAATGCTCTTCGTACAAACGTATTGTTCAAGTTCCACAAGCCAAGAAGCACAAACATTTGTTATGAGCAGAGTTCACTGACATGATGAGAGCATAAATCGATTGGTCTATCATCGCCTCGGCATTGGACACCAGCTGGTGAAAAAAGGGAGGCCAAATCTCTAATGTGCCACCTATTCCCCAACACGTTTGTCTGGTCTATGATCAGATCCTGGGTATTGGGCACACCAAAACAGCACGTCTTCCGTTTTTCTTCTATTTTTTGGTAGTCATAAACTCCGGCCACACATTAATTCAACCACACAAATATACAGTGATACGAGAAATGTGCCTAAAACATCGATTTAAATGAAAATAAGCACCAAACTTTTCTCGACGTAAGCTATGAACTGCGCAGTAACACTACCAAAAGGAACTTATCCTAACGAACAGAGAATAACCGCAATCCTAAACCAAACTTGTAACGTGAAATAGTGTAACACCGCATGTATGAGAAAGAATATCCTACATTTAAGTCTATCCCTAAACCAGGCCAGTAACACCACATGTCTGAGAAAGAATATCCTACATTTAAGTCTATCCCTAAACTAGGCCAGTAACACCGCATTTATGAGAAAGAATATCCTACATTTAAGTCTATCCCTAAACCAGGCCAGTAACACCACATGTCTGAGAAAGATTATCCTACATTTAAGTCTATCCCTAAACTAGGCCAGTAACACCACATGTCTGATAAAGAATATCTTCATTTAAGTCTATCCCTAAACTAGGCCAGTAACACTGTCTCACGTAACCCTAAAATTTCTCAGAACGACTAATCCTGACTCTAAATCACGCCCTCAGCTCTAACTGAACGATTAACCCTCTAATAAAAAGATTAACACATTCCCCTAGGTGAAGAAATGTTCTCCAAAAATGCTTGATGTACCCAAATTTCCATGTCGGGTAGTTGTTCCCAGTTTTAGGAGCCCTGGTCTCCTCTCGCGAATAGCACCACTACAAAAAAAACACACAAAGAAAACCTATGCCACGATTTTATCCAGGCCCACTCTTGAACCAGCCTAAACAAAACTGTTTTAAAACAGCACCAGAGGGAACTGAAACAACGCTATGAGCAAACACAGACAGGGATGAAATATTGGAACATTCAAACATTGACCTGACGAACATGGTTTGGAATTTGATGGTTTTGATTTTTAACTGGAGGATGTACGGTAACACATTCCAGATTTTTTTGCTTGGAATGAACAAGGCTGTCGACGTACAAGGCAGATTATTTGTAAGTAAAGTTTGAATTAAGGGTATTTTAATTCATTATATATACACAGTACTTATATTTTTAATGACAAACTGACTCACTTGTAATCTTTATGTTAGTAGTGAATACTCTTGCTGTGATAGCTCAAGGTTTGACCGTCTGTTTTAAGGCGCTGATTGTGAAGATTTCGTTTATAAGGCATTTTAAAAAGAAAAGGACAAGGAACAGAAAGAATTTAAGCTGCAGACATCTTTACGTGACCCAACACAAACATTCTCATTCACCCAATAAACGCGTTTAACACCTGGTAACAGAAGCTCCACAGAATTAATTTTTTTCTGTATATCGAGTGAATTCAGGGAGTACACAGAAAAACGTGGCTAATACTGACCAAGAGGGAGGCTAAAAGTTAACTCCTGTCAAAACAAATATTGTAAAAAGGTAGCGTGCTGGGCTGTCGTATCGAATCTAAAGAGAATCATGGGTTCGAGTCTCAGGGCTGGCTAAGCCCCGAGTTCACCCAGCTTCGAATGGGTACCTGACATTGGTTGGGGAAAGTTAAAGGCGGTTAGGCATCGTGCTAGCCACACAATATCTTCCTTGTAAACTTTGGCAATAAAAAAAACAACAACTTGTACACGCTTCTTTCTTTGCCCCCTCCCCCCATAGACCAACATAGTCTGAAAAGGGGACTTAACAACTACTTGACTCCTCGGAGTTTATTCAACTACCGGAAACATTACAAATGGTTCAACTCCAATTATCGGATACTCCTCTCCTTTCGAGTCTAACTCTTTATTATTTGGGTCTGATTTAAAGCTGTTATTAATTTCATTTGCAATAGTGAATGAATTATTCATTATTCTGAATGCAAGAACAAACACATATAAATTCTCATTCATCACCTCCGGAATTCGGGCGTGAAATGGGTTGCCTGAAGAAACCAGGAAACCAAGCACTTTATCAACATTGAAAACTCAAATAATAATGCTGGACTAGGTAAAAACCATAGAAATACGTAGGACGCAATACTCTTTTGTATAGAAGGAACTTTTATAACAGATAAGATAAGATAATTACAATTTACGACTATACATTTTTTCCATTGTCTCATGATAAATCCATTCCCAACTCTGTTTTATGTGCACAACTCATCTGTTCAACAGATACATCAAATAGCTTTCTATAACATACAGACTCGGACGGGAGTTTGAGTAAATAAAATTATATCTAACTTGTTTGTAAAACCTATGTATCAGAGGAATTTCCCGTAATTTGAAAAATAAGTTGGACCTTTCAGTGAATCATACCTTGTCTAACTAGTATATGAGAGAAATATATGATAAGAAAGATGTGTTTAAAGTTCGAATGAATAAATCTATATCTACAAGATTTATTTCCCTGTGACTAAAGTCATTCCTCGTGGTACTTTGTTGTTGTGAGAAGTGGGCTTGTTGGCAGATTAATGGGATTGGGGAGGGGGGGAATGGAGAGCACATGGCTCAGAAATGATGAGTGGTGCATGATGGTTCAGATATTGATTTTTTTAAAATTACAATTTTCCTGGAATCAATGAATGCCCGTGGTATGCCATTACAGCGCTTGAATGAACTAAAGAGCTGCATTAATGATGACAATAACAGGAATATTAAAACATATCATGTTATCGCTGGCTTCGGGTCTGGTTTTAATTGAAGTATCATCATTGCCAGGTTGATAATTTGAAGTGTCAATAGTTTACGTTAAAAATATACACAGTTACACATCAGATGTTTCAGGATCCATCTTGGATCAGAAGTAAACGCATAATTTTGATAGGGTCACTAACATTTTGAATAGATATATTTTTAAAAAATGGTTGAAACTTAATTATTGTCACAACAAATAATCTGTGGGGTTTTCGCTAATTAGTTTCCACAATTGGTATGTGACAGATGTGGCTGTACTAAATGTACTGACTGTAAATTGTATCAAAACAATTTTTCAAAACTGAGACTACGTAATGTGAAATTTAAATATACCACACAATACTATTTCTGCTAAACATTAACCCTACTATTACTACTAAATAATAACCCTATTATTTTTTACTAAATATGATAATTTTCATTTGAAACGGGTGCTGTCATACTTTCTCAACACCAGTCGTACCTGCTCTTTTGTCTTGTTAAGCCACACTTTTCAGATCGATAACCTTATTCCCTTGCACGGACATCCCATTAAGTCATGACTTAACCTTATTTCGAACCTGTCACCATCATTTTTTAAAACCTGAAGACTTTAAAATGAAGTCAAGAAATCTCTGTTTGTTGGAGTTGGTGGCACCTTCAATTTTAAGTTATCAAGAGGTTTGGGTTGGTTTTGGTTGGTAGTGGTTGGTTGGGGTTGGTTGGGGTTGGTTGTGGTTGGTTGTGGTTGGTTGGGGTTGGTTGGGGTTGGTTTTGGTTGGTAGTGGTTGGTTGGGGTTGGTTTTGGTTGGTAGTGGTTGGTTAGGGTTGGTTTGGGTTGGTAGTGGTTGGTTGGGGTTGGTTTTGGTTGGTAGTGGTTGGTTGGGGTTGGTTGGGGTTGGTTGTGGTTGGTTGGGGTTGGTTGGGGTTGGTTGGGGTAGGTTGGTGTTGGTTGTGGTTGGTTGTGGTTGGTTGGTGTTGGTTGGGGTAGGTTGGTGTTGGTTGTGGTTGGTTGGGGTTGGGTGGTGTTAGCTTTGTAAGAGTGAGGGTGAGACCACAACCCCAGTCCAGGCGCTCAAAAGTTAGTGGTGACTTCTGAATTCCGTAAAGCCACGGTGGTCGAGTGCCATGCGCGCGTGGTAGGCGTACCGGTGGTCACGGTTTCAAATCTATATAAAGGCAAGGATTCGTTCCCGCTGAGGGTGTCCCATACGTCCACCGAGCTTCTAATGGGTACCTAACACTGGTCAGCGAAACAAAGGTGGCTGGGTATGGCCTAGAACCCTCATAGCCGTGGATTGTGAATGGTGCATCATTTGCCAACAGGCCGGAATGTTCTGTGGACGCAATAATCTTTTGTATATATAACCAGAGTTTGGGTTAAAGCTATTCGACATGCAATCCAACCCCCGATCCCCACAATGAGATTTCTACCCACTATGTTAATGCTCCTTATATGTTGTAAGCCAAATATTTTAAACAACATTTTTATGTCAGTGTTTCTCAAACAGTTACAGCACGAGACTCGTGATCTCCAAAGCTGAAATGTCAATTATCTCAAAATACCTCATTTAAATTTTTTATTATTGTTTTTTTTTTAAAAATCAAAACTAAATTACCGAAAAATGGCTTTTGGAATGAATAGATTTTAGGAAAATTGTTTTTCAGAATCACATCCAAATTTTGTAAGATAATTAAGAGGTCAGAATCTAATTATGAAGACTTACATTCATACGATTTCATAAAGGTCAGCCGTTCATTTTTTGTGAAGTTTTAGTTGTTATTGGGTGTTTGTATTAATTTTTTAAAACTATTTTTTCAACCAACGCCTACAGTTATCAACTCAGTATGAGTCACATAGTTTGTATATGCTGCGGTTGTTTCCAATGTTAGACTTGTTACAGTGGTAACAATGGTTATGGTTCTTATTGTTGTTAGGGTTATTATGGTTGTTATGGTTGCTACGGTTGCTATGGTTGTTTGGTTTTTGTGTTTGCTATGGTTGTAATGTTTGTTATGTTTGCTATGTTTGTTAAAGTTGTTATGGTTGTTATGATTGTTATAGTTTTATGTTTGTTATAGTTGTTACGGTTATTATATTTGTTATGTTTGTCATGATTGTTATAGTTGTTATGGTTATTATGGTTGTTATGTTTGTCATATTTGTTATGTTTGTTATGATTGTTATAGTTGTCATGGTTGTTATTGTTTCTATAGTTTTTATGATTGTTATGGCTGTTACATTTGCTACGGTTGCTGCAGTGCCTATAGCTGTTAAGTTTGTTATGGTGGTCATGATTTTTACATTTGCTATGGTTGTTATGGTTGTTATGTTTGTTATTGTTGTTATGGTTGTTATAGTTGTTATTGTTGTTATATTTGCTATGGTTGCTGTGGTTGTTATGGTTGTTATGGTTGTTCTGGTTGCTATGGTTGTTATGTTTGTAACGACTCTTATGATTATTACCGTTATTACGATTGTTACATATGTGTTTTTTTTTACGATTATTATGTTTAGTTTTTGCTGTTAACGTTATCGTTTATACGAGCGTTGCTGTTTCAATGTATGTTATGAATGTCCTCGGGTGAAACCGACCATGGGGGTGGTGGGGTGATGGGGTGGGGGTGGAGGAGGTAGAGGGGAGAGAGGATATCAAAACTGTAATCAACGGAGACAACGTTCCATCAGGGGGAGAAACTGCTGTCGAAGAAACAGAGTGTTCTAAAGGGACATAACTTGCTGTCCTGTCCCAAGTGAAAACAAAATGTCGTAAATGGGATGCCAACTGTCCTTAGGGGAAAATTAAAATGTCCTCAAAGGGGAAGACATTCTGTTTAGGGGAGGGGGAGTGTGAAATAAACTGATTTTAGAGGTGGGGGGATTTCCCGTCCTGGGGAAATAAACTATTCTCACAGGTAAAAAACTGTCTAAACGGTGAAAGACGAAGATATCCGTAAGCGGGAAGAACCATTCCTGTAGGATGAGCAAGTTGTCCATGGGGGAAATGAACTGTGCTCGCGTGGACACATCGTAAAGGAAAGTAATGAAAATTACCTTCGGGCCCTGTGTTTATTTCGTGAAGAAAAGAAGATCCCATCGTAGACATGGTAACGGTCAATAAGGTCATATTCAAGGCCAATATAGCCATGGTCAAGGCCATCTTAGCCGTGGTCAAGGCCACTATAGCCATGGTCAAGGCCACTGAAATGGTCAAGGTCATCATAGCCATGGTCATTGGCATTATAGCCATGGTCAGGGACATTATAGCAATGATCAAGGGCATTATAGCTATGGTCAAGACTCCTACAGTCAGAGTGCTACACCATGATTGTCTGACCCACCTTATTAATAATCCTATTAAATTCACACTTACTGTGTTCACCATCATTTTACTTCTCACACCATTACCCACACCATTACTTACACCTGTACGTACACCACATCACCATTGACACCAGCGTGTGCAGATTCACAACCGAGTTCGTGATAACAACTTTAGAACTGATTTAATTTCAATTAATTGTAGAGCAATGTAGCAAGATTGGTTTGGCGTAAGAGTCAATCTAATTAAGGGGAACTCATCGGATCTCATGTCCAAGCATTCACATTCTACTTAGTGTAATTGGTGGATTCAGAGATCAGATGACCAGACACGATGACACGATGCAACCAGGACGTGGGTGTAATGGAACAATTGGTGGTAAGTTGATTAATTGATACGTCTCTTGGGTATTGGTTGGACATCTTGCTGACCCAAGACATGACTGACCAAAGACTATTTGATGTACGATAGATGATACATGTGTGGATATTGGTTGGACATCTGGCTGACCCAAGACATAACTGACCACATGCTATTTGATGTACGATAGATGATACATGTGTGGATATTGGTTGGACATCTGGCTGACCCAAGACATGACTGACCACAGACTATTTGATGTGCGATAGATGATACATATGTGGATATTGGTTGGACATCTGTGTAACGCATGGTCACAGGCTATTGAAATTGTGAACATCTTGCCGATAGATTGATTCCTTAGTTTGTAAAGTTAAGATATTTGGATTGATCCTCTTTCAAGAGACGGATCTGTTCAACTATTTGGGCCTTGCATTAAGTTAGTCCCTCATTGATCGATGCTAATCAATAAAAAAAATTTTTAAAAATTACATTCCAAATATTCACTGCAAAGCACACATTTGTTTTATGTGTGAAGCAATAGAATTCATTTGTATCTCTTTGCTTTTGTTTATATATTAAATTGTTGTGTACGAGACATTGGTAAAATTGATTGTCTCGTCAGACGAGCTTTTGTTACGAGGGAGCTTTGACTTTAAAAGGTTCTGTGGTTTTTGTTGAACAGAATTGACAGCTTATTTTACATTGATTGAGGACACTTGTTTATGTTGAGGAAATGTCTATATATCAACCCTGTCTGTGACACAATTGATGCAATGATTGCTTTATTGTGTGCAGCAGAATTGTCATTGACTGCTGTTATAATGTTGGTAATAGAGTTGTCTTTGATTGTTGTTATAATGTCTGTAGTAAAGTTGTCTTTGATTGTTGTTATAATGTTGGTAATAGAGTTGTCTTTGATTGTTGTTATAATGTCTGTAGTAGAGTTGTCTTTGATTGCTGTTATAATGTTGGTAATAGAGTTGTCTTTGATTGTTGTTATAATGTCTGTAGTAAAGTTGTCTTTGATTGTTGTTATAATGTTGGTAATAGAGTTGTCTTTGATTGTTGTTATAATGTCTGTAGTAGAGTTGTCTTTGATTGTTGTTATAATGTCTGTAGTAGAGTTGTCTTTGATTGTTGTCATAATGTCTGTAGTAGAGTTGTCTTTGATTGTTGTTATAATGTCTGTAGTAGAGTTGTCTTTGATTGTTGTTATAATGTCTGTAGCAGAATTGTCATTGACTGCTGTTATAATGTTGGTAATAGAGTTGTCTTTGATTGTTGTCATAATGTCTGTAGTAGAGTTGTCTTTGATTGTTGTTATAATGTCTGTAGTAGAGTTGTCTTTGATTGTTGTCATAATGTCTGTTGCAGAATTGTCATTGACTGCTGTTATAATGTTGGTAATAGAGTTGTCTTTGATTGTTGTCATAATGTCTGTAGTAGAGTTGTCTTTGATTGTTGTTATAATGTCTGTAGTAGAGTTGTCTTTGATTGTTGTTACAATGTTGGTTATAGAGTTGTCTTTGATTGTTGTTATAATGTCTGTAGTACAGTTGTCTTTGATTGTTGTTACAATGTTGGTTATAGAGTTGTCTTTGATTGTTGTTATAATGTCTGTAGTAAAGTTGTCTTTGATTGTTGTTATAATGTTGGTAATAGAGTTGTCTTTGATTGTTGTTATAATGTCTGTAGTAGAGTTGTCTTTGATTGTTGTTATAATGTCTGTAGTAGAGTTGTCTTTGATTGTTGTTATAATGTCTGTAGTAGAGTTGTCTTTGATTGTTGTTATAATGTCTGTAGTAGAGTTATCTTTCAGTTGTTGTTATGTCTGTAGAAGAATTTTCTTTAGTTGTTGTTGTTATGATGGTTGTACCAGAATTGTCTTTCATTGTGACAAGGGGGGGAGAGGTGGTGTTAGAGAAATGTTACGTCATGTCAAAGCTGGTAACTTCAATAAAAATTCCACTTAAATTTTTTATTTCTGATCATTTATTTGATGACGTTTTCAATGACTTTAAACGTGCTACGAGCTTAGAGTACAGCCTTACACTAAATAGAAACATACCTAAGCGACAAAAAATTGATTTAAGAATGCTATTTTTCAAATAAAACTCAGCCTATTTAAAAAAAAAAAATTCGGGGGGGGGGCCGCAAAGGTATGTGACGTCATATAGGAAAGGGAGTATACATTTGTGTGCCATCGCGTGACGAAGGGAGGAGGGGGAATGAAAAAATCGGCCAAATTCGTGTGACGTCATTTATAGACGATCCTTACAAAATGTCAGAGCTTTTATCCAAAGATAGCACAAGCTTTTATTTTTAAGACGTAACAAATTGGATCAAGATATATAGGGTGAGAATGAGTGTCAGAAAAAAATGGAAGGGAGATGTATAGAAGATACATAGTGAAACAGTAAATAGAGTGACAGATAGGGCATCATTATGGAACATATAACCACAATGGAGAAAATATCTTGGATTCATCACACATGTAGTATCTGGGATATACAAATATGTAGAAGGCATGTATGTAGCAGACAGGCAGTAAGACAGATTGTGCCTGTGTGTAGTAGACAGGACAGATTGTGCCTGTGTGTAGTGGACAAGACAGATTGTGCCTGTGTGTAGTGGACAAGACTGATTGTGCCTGTGTGTAGTGGACAAGACAGATTGTGCCTGTGTAGTGGACAAGATAGATTGTGCCTGTGTGTAGTAGACTAGCAGGAAGACAGATTGTGCCTGTGTGTAGTGGACAAGATAGATTGTGCCTGTGTGTAGTAGACTAGCAGGAAGACTGATTGTGCCTGTGTGTAGTGGACAAGACTGATTGTGCCTGTGTGTAGTAGACTACCAGGACGACTGATTGTGTCTGTGTGAAGTGGACAAGACAGATTGTGCCTGTGTGTAGTGGACAAGACAGATTGTGTCTGTGTGTAGTGGACAAGACAGATTGTGCCTGTGTGTAGTGGACAAGACAGATTGTGCCTGTGTGTAGTGGACAAGACAGATTGTGTATGTGTGAAGTGGACAAGACAGATTGTGCCTGTGTGTAGTGGACAAGACAGATTGTGCCTGTGTGTAGTGGACAAGACAGATTGTGCCTGTGTGTAGTGGACAAGATAGATTGTGCCTGTGTGTAGTGGACAAGACAGATTGTGCCTGTGTGTAGTGGTCAAGACAGATTGTGCCTGTGTGTAGTTGACAAGATAGATTGTGCCTGTGTGTAGTAGACTAGCAGGAAGACTGATTGTGTCTGTGTGTAGTGGACAAGACAGATTGTGCTGTGTGTAGTGGCCAAGACAGATTGTGTCTGTGTGTAGTAGACAAGACAGATTGTGTCTGTGTGGGGGGGGTGGAAGAAAAATAAGAATAAAATTAGAGCTGACCTGTAAACCACGGCCAAGATAATCTCGTTGAAATCACGCTAGAGAGCAAATATGTGAGCTCTTTTGCATCTGTTTATGCTCCATGAATACAGCTGAGCTCTTAAGCCTTAGCAAAATACACGATGACAGGTCTGAGGAATAGGCAGCAATAAGCAACATGTCAGAATATGGAGTGGTGGTTGCGGTCAGAGACAGTAGGTCAGAACATTGAGTGGTGGTAGTGGTCAGAGACAGTAGGTCAGAACATTGAGTGGTGGTAGTGGTCAGAGGAGACAGTAGGTCAGAACATTGAGTGGTGGTAGTGGTCAGAGACAGTAGGTCAGAACATTGAGTGGTGGTAGTGGTCAGAGACAGTAAGTCAGAACTTCATGTGGTGGCAATGGTCTGTCCATGGCTACTACTATATTCTGGTATGTCCGTGGCTACCTATATATCCTGGTCTGTCCAGTCTACCAGTATATCCAGTATTATCCATTCCTACCAGTATATCCTGCCATATCCATTCCTACCAATATATTCTGGTAAATTCATTCCTACCAATATATATAGTGGTATTTCCATTCCTACCAGTATATCTTGATATGTCCATTCCTACCACTATATCCTGGTCTGTCCATACATACCACGGTTTCCTAGTCTATCCATACCTACCACTGTTTCCTGGTCTATCCATACCCATCTATTTAGTCTGGTATCACAGACCGAGAGAGCAAGACTTAAGACGAACTAATGATATGTCGTTGTTCACCCTGTGGATTAAAAGATAAAAAGCTCCTTACTGCCACGCAACCACTGCTCCTTACCTCTTCCTTTGTTTTGTTCGTGCTTCAAAAACACTACTGTGAGAGACAAACAAATGTTTTAAAAACAAATTGTGTGCGTGTGTGTGTGTGTGTGGGTTTGTTAGTGGGGGTGAGGGACTTGCATTAATTGGAGTATAATTAATGTTTCGTAAAAACTAGGGCTGCGGAAATTACCGTATAATTAATCGTTATAATTTTTAATCGAGTAAAAATAATTTGATCGATTATAATTCGATAAAAGTTTTAGAAAATATTTCAAATATTTTTATCTCCAATATTTCAGTGACTACCAACCCTAATACTATAAGTATATACATTTCTATAAGTTTAAAGGTTACTGAAGCTAAAACCTTTCAGAACTCCCCTCAACATATTCATCACAACTGAACGAAGACCAAACTTTCCTCTCCCTTGCCGAGCTTAATGGCACATTTAGCATAGTGGCCAGACTGTTGAAACGCGGTCCATCAGATGGCTATAAGTGCTTTATTATCCCGGGAAGGAGCTCGGCGAATCTTGATATTGACAGTGAAACCAACTTTGGTGTCCGATCAAAGTACAGCCATCAAAAGTGTCAGTCTTGAGGCCAGGTCAAGTACTGGACAGATAATGACGCGGAAACAAATAAATGATGTCAACAAAGAGGTTAGAAAAATAAAATATAGATGTTCAGAGACAAAAACTGCGAGGAAAAAATAATTTTTGTTTTAGTTAACGATTATGCACAATAATGTGGACCTCTTAAACAAACCTTCATACTACAATTAACTATGGTAAGAGTACATATAAATATAGGTTGAATGGGGCTAATTAGAAAAATATAGCTGGTATGATATGCTGGAATATGCATCTTCTGTATGAGACCCACCCATCCACAAAAGAAAATATTGATAAACTAGAATAAATTAAAAAAAGAGCTGCCAGATTCATTACTGGCAAATATTCAAAACTGACAAGAGTAACACCATTAGTTAAATCATTTAACCTTGAAACACTGGAGGATAGAAGAACCAAGATGAAATTAGTAATTATACATAAGGCAATTAATTCTAATTTAGAAATACAACACAAAGATAACATAATACAACCCTCAGATGACATAAGGATAAAAACACCTTTCTTATTCCGTATGCAAGAACAAACACATACATTTTTTCTTTCTTTCCGTCCGGTATTCGGGCGTGGAATGGGTTGCCTGAAGAAACCAGGAAAGTCAACACTTAATCATCATTTAAAAACTCAAATAAGAATACAGGACTAAACACAAATCATAGAGGTAAGTAGGACGCAATAATCGTCTGTATAGAAGGAGCGTTTCTAACATATAAGATAAGAGGAACAACAGACTTATAATCAATTTCACAGGATTCATTAGATCAACGGAACTTCTCACTTGTTTATATATTTTTTAAATTCTCTATCCAAATAATGCCTTTCCCACAATTTATATTTTAAAACTTTCTATCCAAATAATGCATTTCCCACAATTTATATTTTAAAACTTTCTATCCAAATAATGCCTTTCCCACAATTTATATTTTAAAACTTTCTAACCAAATA
>MUZC01004587.1:293431-330604 GCA_002072015.1 Radix auricularia | reverse complement strand
TATTTTAAAACTTTCTATCCAAATAATGCCTTTCCCACAATTTATATTTTAAAACTTTCTATCCAAATAATGCCTTTCCCACAATTTATATTTTAAAACTTTCTATCCAAATAATGCCTTTCCCACAATTTATATTTTAAAACTTTCTATCCAAATAATGCCTTTCCCACAATTTATATTTTAAAACTTTCTATCCAAATAATGCCTTTCCCACAATTTATATTTTAAAACTTTCTATCCAAATAATGCCTTTCCCACAATTTATATTTTAAAACTTTCTATCCAAATAATGCCTTTCCCACAATTTATATTTTAAAACTTTCTATCCAAATAATGCCTTTCCCACAATTTATATTTTAAAACTTTCTATCCAAATAATGCCTTTCCCACAATTTATATTTTAAAACTTTCTATCCAAATAATGCCTTTCCCACAATTTATATTTTAAAACTTTCTATCCAAATAATGCCTTTCCCACAATTTATATTTTAAAACTTTCTATCCAAATAATGCCTTTCCCACAATTTATATTTTAAAACTTTCTATCCAAATAATGCCATTCCCACAATTTATTTTTAAAAAATATTCTATCCAAATATTGCCTTTCCACACAATTTATTTTTTAAAATTTTCTATCTAAATAATTCCGTTCCCACAATTTAAAAAAAAAAATTCTATCCAAATAATGCCTTTCCCACAATTTATTGTTTACAATTTTCTATCCAATTAATGCCTTTCCCACAATTGATTTTTTAAAATTTTCTATCCAAATAATTTCTTTACACAATTTATTTTTTTAAAAATTCAATACATTTTTTTTTTGTTATCTTACTTTTTAACCCATTTTCCTATTTTATTTGTTTAATTTCGTATACCTCATCCGATTGCAGTCGAAATGGTCATTTATTATTCATCTTTATCTTATGTTTCACTTCTTCGCTAGAATAATCTTCACTGCTGCTGTTCTAAATTTTTACTTCTGTCTCGAAGTTTCTATAATATTACAATTCCTAATAACAATTTCAACGCATGCTTAACTCTAAATAACGTCTAAACGCAATAGCTCTAATCTATTCTGTCTCTGCCATCGCATACCATGATAATGTTAGAGGTAGTGTTCGCAAAGTTCTAAGACACCACTTCTATAAATTACTCTAACAGTGTGCCACCTTTAATCGGCTTAACTTAGGGTTAGGTCTTCCCCATGACGGCTATACCTTACCAATTCTAACCTTTCAAAATCTAACCAACACTATTCCTGGCGTCAAACCGGAATTAAACCTCACAACACTCCCACCACAGCCACATAACAGCCCCATCACAGTCCCATCACAGTCCCACCACAGTCCCACCTTCTCTGGAAGCCCCATTCCAGACCCCAGTCTTCGATCAACCACCACCACCTTCCTTCCCCCCGCCCCGAAAGCTCCTATACAACATCCAGAAAAGCCGTCACCCCAGGGAACAACTAATGGTCGCGGTCGGACAGTGGTATCCAGGACGCCCGGAGATTTATACCCTTGAGGTGCTAAGTTGACCGGAAGTCAGTTCTTGGTCAATCCACGCCAGCGCATAGCGTTGGTATAAGTGGATCTATTTTCTATCTTCCTGTTAGACACTGTGGCATTGTACCAGTGATTTGTTACTTCAGCATTGTACCCGAGTTTTCTTATGGTAGATTTGTACCCGAGTTTTTCTTATGGTAGCATTGTACCGAGTTTTTCTTATGGTAGCATTGTACTTGATTTTTCTTACTGTAGCATTGTACCCGAGTTTTCTTACTGTAGCATTGTACCCAAGTTTTCTTATGGTAGATTTGTACCCGAGTTTTCTTATGGTAGATTTGTACCCGAGTTTTTCTTATGGTAGCATTGTACCGAGTTTTTCTTATGGTAGCATTGTACCGAGTTTTTCTTATGGTAGATTTGTACCCGAGTTTTTCTTATGGTAGCATTGTACAGAGTTTTTCTTATGGTAGCATTGTACCGAGTTTTTCTTATGGTAGATTTGTACCCGAGTTTTTCTTATGGTAGCATTGTACCGAGTTTTTCTTATGGTAGATTTGTACCCGAGTTTTTCTTATTGTAGCATTGTACCGAGTTTTTCTTATGGTAGCATTGTACCGAGTTTTTCTTATGGTAGCATTGTACTTGATTTTTCTTACTGTAGCATTGTACCCGAGTTTTCTTACTGTAGTATTGTACCCAAGTTTTCTTATGGTAGCATTGTACCCAAGTTTCTTTATGGTAGCATTGTACCCAAGTTTTCCTATGGTAGCATTGTACCCAAGTTTTCTTATGGTAGCATTGTACCCAAGTTTCCTTATGGTAGCATTGAACCCACGTTTTCTTATGGTAGCATTGTACCCAAGTTTCCTTATGGTAGCATTGTACCCAAGTTTTCTTATGGTAGCATTGTATCCAAGTTTTCTTATGGTAGCATTGTACCCAAGTTTTCTTATGGTAGCATTTTACCAGAGTTTATTACTTCAACATTGTATCAGAGTTTATTATTTCAGCATTGTAACAGGGAGTTGTTACTGAAAAATTGTTAAACAGATGTGTTACTCTAATTGGCAATATCCAATATATTGGTTACTGTAGCTTTGTCCATGAGATTTGTCCCTGTAGCAATGTCCAAGAGATTTGTCCCTGTAGCAATGTCCAAGAGATTTGTCCCTGTAGCAATGTCCAAGAGATTTGTCCCTGTGGTAATGTCCAAGAGATTTGTCCCTGTGGCAATGTCCAAGAGATTTGTCCCTGTGGCAATGTCCAAGAGATTTGTCCCTGTAGCAATGTCCAAGAGATTTGTCCCTGTAGCAATGTCCAAGAGATTTGTTACTTAAGCTTTGTCCGACAGACATGATACTGTAGGTGTGTCCGACAAACATGATACTGTAGCTTTGTCCGACAGACATAATACTGTAGGTGTGTCCGACAGACATGATACTGTAGCTTTGTCCGACAGACATGATACTGTAGCTTTGTCCGACAGACATGATACTGTAGGTGTATCCGACAGACATGATACTGTAGCTTTGTCCGACAGACATGATACTGTAGCTTTGTCCGACAGACATGATACTGTAGGTGTGTCCGACAGACATGATACTGTAGGTTTTTTCGACAGACATGATACTGTACCTTTGTCCGACAGACATGATATTGTAGGTGTGTCCGACAGACATGATACTGTAGGTGTGTCCAACAGACATGATACTGTAGGTGTGTCCGACAGACATGATACTGTAGGTGTGTCCGACAGACATGATACTGTAGCTTTGTCCGACAGACATGATACTGCAGCTTTGTCCGACAGACATGATACTGTAGCTTTGTCCGACAGACATGATACTGTAGGTGTGTCCGACAGACATGATACTGTAGGTGTGTCCGACAGACATGATACTGTAAACGAGGCCTACTATTAATCATTTAATAAAACTTTATCTCTGACTTTGTTACTCTACAAGTGTAGATGAATCCCTGACATCTTTGTCTTAATAAGTGTTATAACTTATTTGTTTACTGTGGATCAGTGGCGTACCTAGGGAAGAGCGTCCTAATTCAAAAGTCCCCCCAGGCACCCACTTGACGTGGCCCCCAAAGGAGTGTCCGAAAACTTTTGTACATTAATTATTACGTCACCGCCATTTACTCAGGGGCTGCAAAGTGGGCGAGCCCCTAGGCCCCAAATTCCCCTCAAATCTTTAGCTACGCCAATGCTGTGGATCAACCCTGAGAATTGTTTCTGGGAGATTATCCCCTGAAATGTTGACAAATGAATTATCTCTCCCCCCCCCCACAATATCCAGGAGGTAGAAAAGTAATTGTATTTATTTGTTTGTTTATTTCTTTCAAGAATCTTTTTGTCTTTTTTCACTCCCCAAATGTGTTTTTCCCTTAATTTTTTTACAGTCTCATAGCTGCTGTTTATAATTTTATTTTGTTTTCTTATTGTCGTTTGCCCCTCTCATAACTGCGTATTTCTTGGGGAGGTTATAGAATAGGATTTCAATGTTCCCATATCCAGTCATTTCACAACGTTGAACCAATTTTTTTTTAAAAATCCTTCAATCCTGTCAGTCATGTAGGAATTAGATAACATTTTAAAAGTTAAATAAAATATTAACATGTCTTATTACTGGATTTGTAAAACAATTTATTACATTTATTTATTTATTCAGTTTAAAACTATTTATTAATTAAATTGTTTCATTAGGGCTGTTACTGAATACTTATTTTGTTAGATTAATGTGGAAAAAATTAATTCATTAATTGATAAATTTCAATAAACTATTTATATAATTCTCCTCATGGTACAACCAAGCAAGCTGTCTAACCCCACCGACCAATCAGCTGGCAAGAAAAGGTTGTACACAGGGTTGGGGGGGTCATCGAAACCAACGATGCGTTCAATTGAGGTCAATTACTTTGTTCTTTCAGAACAACAGAATAGCATGTATTTCGTAGTTTATTTGTTATTACATTCGTCTAACATGCGGAAGGTCGTGGGTTCAAGCCCCAGCTAAGACATTACTTTTTAAAAAAATGTAAACATGTTTGTGTATGTGCCCATTGATTTTCCACTTTCTTTTCGAACATGACTTCGCAAAGCGGCTGTAAGCTTTGTTTCTCGACATTGGCTAATAACTTCGTGCTCTCCGTTGTGTTCAGTGACAGAAAAGTAGTCACACACTCTCCTCAACAAATACTTTCATAAAATGTCACCCATCTCTAAATCATTAGCGCCGTATGCTACGACACGGGTCGGCTAGTATTTCATATAATGCAAATAGCATATATAGATCCTATTTAGTTGTGATTTATTATTTTACGAAATCGTTTAATTCGTGGTAAATTCCTTGGCTCCCATTTTCGTGACGTAACACAACTAATTCGCTGTGCTATGCAAGAGGTAAGGAATAAAAACCCTTTTTGTTTACGGATGCACGTCTAAATAAATAATAATAATATTGCGTGTGAAAGGTATGTAAGTAAAAGAATATAAATTATTAATATAATGCCAACAAATTTTTAACTCATAAAGTATTATTTCATCATTTCCTAACATGTAAATTTTCTGCACGTTTTAATGTTAATATACTTTTATCTTTTCACATCAACATCATTAACAGATGGCACTTCAACTTCATTTGCAAAATCGTTTGTAATATCACTCGAAAAAATTATCAACATGCTTGCTAACATCTTTATCAACATGTTGTTAACATCTTTATCAACATGATTGTTAACATCTTTGTCAACATAATCATTCTGCTTCTACTGTCATTTGGCAACGTGTCATTAGGCCGGAAGTGAATAATTCACACGATGATGCTGGTAGTTGTTTCAAGATGGCGGAGTCCGTTCTCAGTGCAAGATTAGATAAAAATCTTAAAATATAATTGGTTTTCTCAGTGGCAGTTCGTGTTGTCTTTTTGGTAAATTAAGTGAAAAACTTGAAGTGGATTGTGTCGTGTTCTACATTGTTTGACGGGATGTCGGT
Source organism: Radix auricularia (assembly GCA_002072015.1). NCBI lineage: Eukaryota > Metazoa > Mollusca > Gastropoda > Lymnaeidae > Radix > Radix auricularia. The sequence continues at coordinate 325,096 of MUZC01004587.1, read as the reverse complement.
GAAGTCTTTGAGATAGCACTGGGGTGTTAATGTTTTAGGTAAAGTTATAACCGTCTGATTGGGTCGCTTTGTAAAAGCATTAAGTTTATGATAGTATGCAATGTTGGCTTAGGGTATGGGTAGTCAGAAACCTAGCAGGTAGAGTTAGTATTCAATGTAATGCTAGCTTCACATCGTTTCTAAAGAAATAGCAGAATACGCGTACATTTCAGTGAATTTTTAACGCAATTTCCCCATGACACAAATTCGTTTATATGTTTGAAAACTCTATCCTGTCTGTTCGAACTTGCACAAACAAAAACCCCTAAACCATAGCAGATAGAGGGTTCGGGTCTTTTGCAAATATGTTAAGGAGGTCCCAAGGATGTACAAGGGAAAAACTAATTCCCTTAATTCCCTTAAGGGTTTACTGGATTTCCCAGAAATCTAAGGAAACCGAAAAATATAAGTATTTTGTCGATTTCTGGCCAACCATAACATCTATCGGCTTGAAACAAACGCCTAACGGTAACTAGAAATATTTAGAACAATGTTGGAGAAGGAATTTGTGAAAATGTATTTTCGTTCGACACCTGTAGTTTTAGCAGCAATTTTTAGATAGCGCGGTGGTCTAAATGGTAGCGCGCTGGATTGCCGAACAGCTGCAAGAACTCGAGTTACCGGTTCGAGCCGCGGTACTTATTTATTTATTTTACTGCATGGATGATCATTTTATTAGACTACATTTGTTATTATTTTATTACACTATTTGGTTTACTATTTCTTTGCTCAACATTCATAGTAAATGTAAAGTTTTCTCACAATTTGTTTCATAATAGCGATGCTACTAAGTAGCCTGATTAATAAGTATCAAGACATGAACTGATGTTTCTTTTTAAATCATTTATATAAACTCGTGGCGTCTGCTGGATTGTTTGATTTTGCAGAAAAATCTTTGGATCGATATTTAACCCACTTCCTCGTATGCTAGCGAGCTGAAAGTTTGCAGGTAGACTCGTGCCGTCGATAAAAGTGACCTTTCAAAATTTCATATCGATCGAATGTACTGTAAGTAAATTAAGTAATTTTCAGATTATCACTATTTATCTTCATGTAGCATGTTGATTATTTTGCTACACAGTCGCGGTGCATATTATATTGAGCAACGTTTTTAATATTTTCTTGTCGCGCGGTGCGGTGCGTATTATATTAAAGATACTTTTCAAAAATATATTCCAGATCTGTAAATGTGAAAGCTCGCGGTGCGCACTATGTTAAACATGTTTTATAAACCTTTTCCCGTAAACAAATCTAGCTGAAAATAAGCATGCAGACTGCAGTAGTTTCTGTTTTTAAGACTATATAATCCTTAAAATATGAGACAAAACAACAACTTTGTTTTACGTCTTTTTTAAATGATTAATTTATTTCGGGCTTTCCCTTTACCCAGGGCTATTTCTGTTCTTAGCATGTTTCACTAAGGCATATGGTCACAGATGTTGCGAGATCGCTGCTGAAAACGAAAATGACACATTGCACGATAGAACGATACATCAAAGATGACCACATTAGCTATCAGCTGACATTGTTGGAAGGGAAGTCCGAGCACAGTGAAGGCCGGAGTTTGTAAGAGTTCTAGAATAGGATCAAGACTCAAATCGATTACTTCGTCAACAAGATGGCTTGGCTAATGCGTTGTTGGGTGGGACTGTTGTATGTAGTGGGATTGTTGTATTGAGTGGGACAGTTGTATATAGTGGGATTGTTGTATTGAGTGAGACAGTTGTATGTAGTGGGATTGTTGTATTGGGTGGGACAGTTGTATTTAGTGGGATTGTTGTATTGGGTGGGACAATTGTATGTAGTGGGATTGTTGTATTGAGTGGGACAGTTGTATAAAGTGGGATTGTTGTATTGGGTGGGACAGTTGTGTGTAGTGGATTGTTGTATTGGGTGGGACAGATGTATGTAGTGGGACAGTTGCATGTAGTGGGACAGATGTATGTAGTGGGACAGTTGTATGTAGTGGGACAGATGTATGTAGTGGGACAGTTGTATGTAGTGGGACAGATGTATGTAGTGGGATTGTTGTATGTAGTGGGACTGTTGTATGTAGTGGGACAGTCGTATGTAGTGAGACAGTTGTATGTAGTGGGACAGTTGTATGTAGTGGGATTGTTGTTTTGGGTGGGACTTTTATCTAGTGGGATTGTTGTATGTATTGGGATAGTTGTATGTAGTGGGATTGTTGTATGTAGTGGGACAGTTGTATGTAGTGGGATTGTTGCATGTAGTGGGACAGATGTATGTAGTGGGACAGATGTATGTAGTGGGACAGTTGTATGTAGTGGGACAGATGTATGTAGTGGGACAGATGTATGTAGTGGGACAGTTGTATGTAGTGGGACAGATGTATGTAGTAGGACAGTTATCTTATCTTATCTTAGATATACAGACGCTCCTTCTATGCAGAAGATAATTGCGTCCACAGACCATGAGAGATGATCTGTTGGCAAGTGATGCAGCGGTCACATGCCACGGCATTAGGGGTTCCACGCATTACCCCAGCCGCCTAACTATTGTCTAGTTAGGTACCAATTCGGAGCTGGGTGACTCGGGGACTCCTCAGGCCCCGAGAACAAATCCTCACTTTCGTGTGGATTCGAACTCGTGACCATCAGTGTGACAGTCGAAAGCGCTACCTCTCGACCACCACGTCCCACGTTATATGTAGCGGGACAGATGTATGTAGTGGGATTGTTGTATGTAGTGGGACTGTTGTATGTAGTGGGACAGTCGTCTGTAGTGGTACAGTTGTATGTAGTGGGACAGTTGTATGTAGTGGGACAGTTGTATGTAGTGGGACAGTTGTATATAGTGAGACAGTTGTATGTAGTGGTACAGTTGTATGTAGTGGGAAAGTTGTATGTAGTGGGACAATTGTATGTAGTGGGATTGTTGTTTTGGGTGGGACTTTTTATCTAGTGGGATTGTTGTATGTATTGGGATAGTTGTATGTAGTGGGATTGTTGTATGTAGTTGGACAGTTGTATGTAGTGGGATTGTTGTATGTAGTGGGACAGATGTATGTAGTGGGACAGATGTATGTAGTGGGACAGTTGTATGTAGTGGGACAGATGTATGTAGTGGGACAGTTGTATGTAGTGGGACAGTTGTATGTAGTGGGATTGTTGTATGTAGTGGGACAGTTGTATGTAGTGGGATAGTTGTATGTAGTGGGACAGTTGTATTTAGTGGGATTGTTGTATGTAGTGGGACAGTTGTATGTAGTTGGATTGTTGTATGTAGTGGGACAGTTGTATGTAGTGAGATTGTTGTATTAAGTGGGATTGTTGTATGTTGTGGGATTGTTGTAATGGGTGGGACTGTTGTAGAGGGTGGCATTGCTGTTTAGGGTGAGAGTGTTGTATTGGGCGGGAGTGTTGTATTGGGCGGGAGTGTTGTTTTGGGTGGAAGTTTTGTATTTGCCGGGAGTGTTGTTTTGGGTGGAAGTGTTGTATTGGCTGGGATTATATTATTATTCGGGAGTGTTGTATTGGGTTAGAGTGTTGCATTGGGTGGGAGTTTTGTATTGGATGAGTGTGTTGTATAGTGTTGGAGTGTTGTATTGGGTGGGAGTATTGTATTGGGTGGGAGTTTTTTATTGGGTGGGAATGTTGTATTGGGTGGGAGTGTTGTATTGGCTGAGAGTATATTATTATTCGGGAGTGTTGTATTGGGTGGGAGTATTGTATTGGGTGGGAGTTTTGTATTGGTTGGGAATTTTGTATTGGGTGGGAGTGTTGTATTGGCTGGGAGTATATTATTATTCGGGACTGTTGTATTGGATTGGAGTGTTGTATTGGCTGGGAGTGTCGTATTGGCTGAGATTGTTGTATTGGGTGGGAGTGTTGTATTGGGTGGGAGTTTTGTATTGGGTTGGAGTGTTGTATTGGGTGGGAGTTTTGTATATGGGGGGAGTGTTGTAGTGGGTTGAAGTGTTTTATTGGGTGGAATGCTGTATTGGGTGGGAGTGTTGTATCTGTTGGGACTGTTGTATTGGGTGGGAGTTTTGTATTGGGCGGGAGTGTTGTATTGGGTGGGAGTGTTGTATTGGGTGGGAGTGTTGTATTGGGTGGGAGTGTTGTATTGGATGGGCACTGTGGCATTGCGCGAGACTGATGAATTTGAGTGGGGACCTTTGTATTAGGTGGACAGGTTTAGTTTGAGCCTTGATGCACTGTATTGGGTATAAAATGTTGTATACGAACCTTACTTTAGCTATGGGAATGTCTCAGTACAATGGGTTTGACTATTAAATTGTTCCAGTAGGTTCTATTGCATGAGAAATATCTAGTTATGTTATTTTTGTTCTTGACTCACTCAAGAAATCCTGTTGTTTGATCACTAGTCGAGGCTCATGCCATCAACACACACACATATGAAACGTAGCAATTTTTTTTTAAAAACTTCCTCAAATATTTATTTGTTAGATCCCGTAATGTCGCGGCGTATCACTTTACCAATAGCTTTGTGTGACTAACAGTCTGTTCTCACATTACTTAATCGTTATAGATTTTTTTATCGTTAATTTCGAATAAAGCCAAAAATTAAAATGTATGATGTCATAAGTAACACTTATTTAACGGTCTTGTTGAAAATCTAAATAAAACCGGAATGTCTCCTTTATATGTCATCTTTTAACCAGCAAAGCAAAAAGACAAGTGTGTTGACATTACTTCCTTCGAGTGAAGAGCGGTTCTAAATGGCAATATAACCAGCCGAGCTGAACAATTATTCACATGGAACTGAGGTATCTGGTATGCAACAAGGAATGACATTATCGGATATCGTTGTTCATAAAGTTTCCCCCATTGTAGAGGGTTAATGGTTTCAGGAACTTTCATCTGCATTTTGTAACGCAGTAATTCATCAAAAGAGCTGTCATTATTTTCTGTCTTTAAATCAGACTCCATTATTGCCATTAGCTTAATACGATTTTCATTTGGTTTGATAAGTAGGCGAGGTGTTAGAACCATGGTAGGCAAACTTTATCAACATTTTTAATATTCCCGTCAGTCAACATTATCGTTTAAATCCAAAATGTCCGTGTAATCGTCAGGAAATGTATTATTTATGGATGCAATTTTTTATTATTATTATTTTGTTTTACTTTTTGATTTCCAATAATTTGAAAGTGATGGGTCGATAAATCGTTTAGAAAAATTAATCGTAAAAATAACGATTAATCGAGAAATTAATCGTTAATGTCCGCAGCCCTACTCATGCCATACCAAAATCAACATTTTTTAATAAAAAATGAAATAAATGCCTAGTGATCAGATTTCTGTTTCACTCATATCCAAACGTGCACCGACTTTATCCATTTGACCGCATACATTTCTTTAGGCCAGTCCCCCCTATCCCATTAAAACGTAGACCCAAAACTATAAAAAAAACATTGTAAAAATATATATATATATTACACACGCAACAGTGATTATGACAAAAATTAATTGGCTCATTGATTCAAAAACCATTGCAAATATTTGGTAAACATCGTATAATTAAATTAGGTCTTTAGATATAGTTCAAAACATTTTAATTACCGTCTATTACCGTTCATAAGCCGACTACAATTTTGTCTCTCTGTTAGAAGAGAAAAGTATTAAAAGCGTGTGACCCACTCGTAACTCAACCTGAATAAATAATAGGACAGGGTGAACAAAAAGATAAAGATGTTTTTAAAACTACAAGCTAAATCGGTAATTATGATTTTTTTACATTGTACTCCATGTGTTTGCCTTTGTTCTCTTTGTTAGGAATGAGTTACCAGTATGTTTTAAATTATTAGTTTTTATTTTCATTTATTATTTTTTCGTAAACAGTGACGAAAGCGAGTACATTAAAATCCGTTATTGAAAACAGAAATGTGTAAAAACATTAATTTAAAAATTCACAAAAATAAATAAAATGAATAAATAAGGTAGGTAAGTTAAGTAATAATAGTGTATAGCTTCCGGTAGAGCAGTTGATTCGTATAGAATGTAGACAAGGACCTTGATGGTCTACAATAACAACGTCGATATTCAATGTACATGCAGAAATCACCTATGACCCTCTCGCAAGCCCCCACCCCAACCTTTTCCCCCAGATTTTGTCCAAAAATGTTGGCTTTAGAACGAGAATATACGGTAAGCATGAGACCAGCATCAATTACACTTTATGTTTTGATTGGAGCCAATTTAAATTAAGATGGATGGTGAGATATGAGAGTGAAGTCATTCTTGAAGATGAGATATGAGATTAAGTGAAATCATTCTTGAAGATGAGATATGGGATTAAGTGAAATCATTCTTGAAGATGAGATATGGGATTAAGTGAAATCATTCTTGATGATGAGATATGGGATTAAGTGAAATCATTCTTGATGATGAGATATGAGATAATGTGAAATCATTCTTGAAGATGAGATATGGGATTAAGTGAAATCATTCTTGAAGATGAGATATGAGACAAAGTTATCTCAAACTTGATAGTGAGATAAAATACAAAATTGTAATCAAATTTGACAATTAGATAGAAGATGAATTAAATTCAAACAAAAATATGAAAATATCTTTTTAAAAATGTGATCTTGTGGTAGCTAACCGATTATTTCAATCGTAAAATGTACTTTAGACAAACATAAATATAGTTAACTTAAGCACGTACAGCAAACTATTATTTACTGCTTTGTAGGATATTATGTTGATATCGATTCATATATTCATGCCCCACTCCTCGCTAAATAAAAATATGCATCGATCCCCATTAAACCCTGATCTCTACCAATTACAATGGAAATCAACTATAAGGGTATTCTGGAAAGAGCCGTTCTGTAATTAAATCTCGTTTAACAAGGAGCTTAAGTTCGTGTTAGAGGACGAAGTATTGGTTCATAAACAAACTGTTTCAGTGGTCCCCCTACTGTTACTTTGGGCCTTAGATACAGACATAATTAAGTTTTTTAAAAAGATTCATATTTCTTTTAAATTAAATAGGTTTTATACCTAACACGTGTTGTGTTTTATTTTAATTGGAAAGGTTTACACACAAAAATTCAAAAGTCTCAACTTTCCATTTCATTGATTTTTTTTTAATCAGCTACAATTTTCTTTACCTTAGCATTCTATTAAGTATATTTTAAATCACATGGAATTTCATTTTTATTATAATTTATACAATTCTTTTGAGAAATCAGAATCATTTTAAGATGGATCAAAAAAAGTTTAGTTCATTGTAAGCTTACTGGAGCGAAAATAACAATAACAGTCTCGTACGGAGAAAAGGGGAAACAGGATAATGTTCAACCTATCAGTAATAAAATACTGCAAGCAGTGGCGTAGCTAGAGCTTTTGCCGCCCGGGGCGGTCTCCAATTTGCCGCCCTTTTATGGGACGTCCATAAATGACGTCACACATAGGGGAGAGAGAGAGAGATGTCACACATTTGAAGTCACATTAAAACGCGCAACTTTAAATAAAAGTTCCATACATGATTACCGACACTTTTTAAAAATTAATTTTTACATGGCTTCACGGGTGTTTCGGTACTTGAGTGCAGCCTTACACAAAAAATATTTAATAAAATGACAAAATCATTGAGTGTAAAACTGCTCATTTCCAAATAGAAAATACGGCTTTTATGCCAAGGGGGGTTGCGGGAGGGGGGGGACTTTTGTAATTTCACATTGAAGAAGGGGTCTAAGATTTTGTGAGCAGGGGGTAAAAAATCAGCTTAAATTGCGTGAATTCATTTAAGGACGGCTACTTATATCAATCGTAATATGGTTTTTATAAATAAATAAACATTAATAAATAATTTTAATTGAAACAATTACATTGTAAAAGTAAAAAGTGGGGAATATGTTAACCATTCCATGCCATCTTTATGTAAGCATTTAAAAAAGAGGCCGCATAAGAAGATATACATGTTTGTACACATTTTTTAAATGCCACAAAAAAGTATTTGAGTGTGCAGCCCCCCCCCCCCCCCCTAANCCCACTTTCTCGTAAGCTAGGGGGATGAAATTTTGCAGGCAGACTCATGCCGATGGTAAAAAATGATTTATCAAAATTTCAGATCGATCGAATGGGCAGAAATTGAATTATTGGATTTGGAAATTATTTTATTTATCTTTTTATGTCATGTTAATTTTTTTAACTAGGGTGTTATGGTGCATATTATGTACAATAACCTTTCCTTGTCAATAAATTTTAAAAATATTTTCACAATGGGTGCGCATCATATTAAAAATGCTGTACGAGACAAAACTAGAATTTCGTATTTTCAGATTGTTTTGCCCTGCGTAATGAACTTTCTCATAGATATGTCTCGTATTTAAAGGATTTAGAGTTTAAACAATTTTTTTTACGTGTTTTAAATTTTTTAAAAATAAATATAAGATTTTTAAAAAATATATAAACGAAGAAATTGTATACATTAGTATGTAAACATATTTTAAAATTACTAACCATTCTTTCATAGTAGAGAAATCGTGTGTTATGTTATCAAAATTTAAATTAATTGTAATATCTTGTTGTGAGGACAATGCTGCAAGATTTTGTAGTGATGTAGTCTTCAATCACTCATTGTAGAGCGAAGATAATTTTTTTTATTATCTTCAGTTTGGAGAAACTCCTTTCACAACTAGATACACTTATAGCAATTGTTTAAAAACATTCTTAGCAAAAGTTTAATGTTAGGTAAAGAATTTTCCAATCTGTACTGTTGAATATATTTTAATAGATCTAGGGGGCATCACCCCCATTTTTTTCTAACATAGTGCCTCTTCTAGTTGTGTAGTTAAAGCCAGGGCTGGTCTTAAGTCACTGCCACCTATTATGCCGCAGTGGGTTCGCGCTTTCATAAGCCCACCTATCTTAATTTTCACTTATTGTCCTTATTAATACCTTATCCTTACCCAAATTGGGCCCAACGCATTTCTTTTCGCATAATAAGCTGCAGAAGGCCCCGAAAATGCTAAGCCAGTCCCAGTGTACAGCCATAAAAACCTGCAAACTTTTTGTTCAATATTTAAATGTTCTTTATCAATGATGGTTACATGTTATTATACACAAATATTTTCTTGCAAGGACATGCAACTGATCAGCGGGTTCTATTATTTTCTTTTATAATTATATCTTTATGATAAAACCATTTCTTGTTGTACGACTTGCTATAAAGATAGAGCCCCGTCACCCAAATTTTCTCCACTCATACTTTTTCTCCTAACTCGGCGTCAGTTGATATCGCCAACTCCCTATAATCTATAACTATAACAGCGTTCTAAATTGGCACATAAGGGGACGTCCATAAAGTACGTCACGCTCAAGAGGGGGGAGGGGGTTTAAGAAAGTGTGACAGTTTGTGACAAGTGGGTTGGGGTATCTGTCTGGCCATGTGTGACGTCTCGGTGTTTTATGCTAAATTTTAATTATTTTGATAATTTAAAAAATATTTTTTTTACTTAAGTTTGACGTACATTGGGGAGGGGGTGTCCGAGATTTGTTAAAGTTTGTGACAGTGGGGAGGGGGGGGGTTAAAAATGGTCAAAATTAGCGTGACACACTTTATAGACGGCTCTAACTTTGTGCAATGAAATGGGTTTGAATTATTATTATTTTAAAACGTTTTTCCATAAATTGAGATTCTATAGAAAAGAAAAATATAACATCGATATGAGTAAAGTTCTACCATCTGTTCTGGTTTTACTAGTTACTTCTTCAGATGTCAATTTTTCCAAGACGCTTGAAATTTTTAGTATGACTCTTCGAAATTATTTATGTTATTGCGATGTTTATTAACGAAGAAATTTGAATATTTTCATGCTCTTACGCTAAATCTTAATAATTTTCCATTAAAATGACGAATTCAAATTATTTACACATTACTTTAATTTGATAGGCGTAGCATTACCGAATGTTAATGAAAAACACACGTGTGCTACTTTAATGCAATAAAAACAAAATAAACTTAATTTTTAGCTAGTTAAACTACCTTAAAATAATTTTCTAAAACTGCAACAGTAATATAAATTACACAATATTTGAGCCACCATGTTATGTAGGTACTTGTTAGTTAGCGCCTCATTCTGCGCATTTAGAAATTCCACAGAAAAAAATGTCGTTGCGATATTAATAGTACCCATTATTCGGCTCAGCGGTGATGTGTTGTTTTTTGTGCAGTTTTCTTATAAAAGCGCCATTTGTGGCGCATATCCCTTAAAATTTTCAAACAAATCGATACCTCTTTTGAGCGACTTAAAATTTTTGAATTGGTTTGCGTTAGTTATAACAACCACTATGAAATCAAACAAATGTTCCGTGAATCCGTTAATTAACACTCGAAATTAAGAATATTTTTGTTTCACCTTGGTTTTCCCCCTTCAATAGAAAATTTGCGGCTGTCGGACAGGGCTTTATTTTTTCAAATGCCCACAAATGCCGCCCTTCAGATGACTGCCGCCCGGGGCGGACCGCCCCCACCGCCCCCCCCCTAGCTACGCCACTGACTGCAAGTCATGTTACAATAACTCGAATGGTAAAAACTACCTCCCTAAGTCCATAATGTTGCTTACAAAGAAAAGATGAATCTATCTCTTACTATGCATTTTTCTGATATTAATCTATGTATCCATTAAACCAATATCGGGGGTAGACAGGAGTGTTTTACCCTCCCCTGCTCTTTTTGGTAGCTGCTATTATCTCCTCTCACGTCCATTAATTTATACGCCCTATTCTACCGTTTACGTCCTTAGTCGTTACGTCCATTAATGTATACGCCCTACTCTACCGTTCATGTCCTTAGTCGTTACGTCCATTAATTTATACGGCCTACTCTATCGTTCATGTCCTTAGTCGTTACGTCCATTAATTTATACGCCCTACTCTATCGTTCATGTCCTTAGTCGTTACGTCCATTAATTTATACGCCCTACTCTACCGTTCATGTCCTTAGTCGTTACGTTTCTGATAAGCGTCAACATAAGTAAACACATCATTAAAAAAAATAAATAACATGCCAAAACGCCATACATCATAATAATAGCATGCCACCAAGCTAGATACCTTATAACTAATATTCAACAAAGCTGGATACAATATTACTAACATTCCACAAAGCTAGTTACCATATAACTAACATTCCACAAAGCTAGATTCCAATCCGGCCTACACTTTGAGAAACATCCTTTGCACTTCTTCGACCAAAGCTATTCCTTTGGTGATACCTGCAGGTCCATAACATGCCCACTTATGAAACGTGTTTATTTCTTCTTGGTCATAGTGGAGATATTTTGACTACATGACAGGAATCGCAATGAGTTAAACATATCGAAATCAATAAATGCTCCAATAAGTAAATGCCCGAAAACGTACATACGTTAAACGTAATTGTCCAAGTATGTTCAGTTCAAATTGGTTGAAATTTAACATTCCTTGTGTGGTGTGTCGAGAAATCTTATACAAAGCGTGTTTAAGAATTGGAATCAGGGGGTCTTACTGAGAGAACTCTTGTACCCGTAGATTGTCATCAGAACCTTCACCAAAAGTGGGTATTTGGTCCTTGGGGCATTTAGGCTTTCCCCTGTAAATTTCCGCAATGGTGGGCAACTGACGCCCTCTCCACAGCTGCGCTTTTATTTCTTTCTTGTGTGATGTTTGAGTAGCTTAGGGGCATGTTTTCAAGTTAAGGGCATTTGAAAAGATGATTTATCGCATCTATTTTTGAAGTCAACCAAGTGAAAACAATATTGATTAGTGTGTACACATGGTGTGCTCTATTTATTGGTGTGTACACAGGATGTGCTCCATTGATTGGTGTGTACACTGAGTGTGATTATTGATTGATGTGTACGCAGGGTGTGCTCAATTGATTGGTGTGTACGCAGGGTGTGCTCAATTGATTGGTGTGTACACAGGGCGTGCCTTATTGATTGAGCTGTGTTGTTGGATGCTATATTGTTTGAAGTTTGCCCGTTTATGGCGAAATTTGGGGTTAATGTGTTTAATTCTTAAAATCAGTACTAACTGTGACAGTATACTATTGAATCAGTACTAACTTTGACAGTACACTATTGAATCAGTGCTTACTGTGACAGTACACATGGCTATTGAATGTCCCAGCTTGCTGTTGTAGAGTACTGCGCTGTTTGCTCTGTTGTGAGGTTCTTGATCACTTCAATGAGGTTAGCATTAATGTTGAATTTGTGCATAATTGCCCATAGTGCCGCATGCCACACTCTGTAGAACGCCTTTTCAAAGTCTATGAGGACATAATAGAGGTCTCTCTGATGTTGGAAATGCATTTCACAGAGCACTCGTAGGTTGAAGACTTGCTCCGTTGGGACTCTTCCTGCTCTGAAACCCGCCTGCTCTTCTGAAAGGATTTGCTCTGCTTGTGGTTTCAGTTTGTCAAATATAATCTTAAGCATGGCTTTGCTGGTGTGACTAATGAGGCTGATTGTACGGTAGTTTTGGCACATCTTTGAATTATCCTTCTTTGGAAGCGTAATAGCCAGCGATTGCGTCCATTCGATGGCTGTTCTCCTGTCTGCCAGATAATGTTGCACATGTTGGTTAGAATGTTTATTACTGGGTCACCTCCTGCCTGAATCAGTTCAACTGGGATGTTGTCTGCTCCAGCCGATTTCCCCCTTTTTCAGTTTCCGTACAGCCAGCTCCATCTCATCATGGAGAACAGAATGCATGGCTGTGTTAGTTTACGTCGGGCAATTGAGCATTTACACATCGCCTTTGGAGTCTTCATTGTACAGCTCAGAACAGTATTCGGTCCATCTTTTGAGACTTTGTTGTTCTTCTGTTATACATTTTGCATTTTTATGGTTGAGATACGTCCTTTTTTGGTGGATGTAAAGTCTTTAACAATCTTGTAAGCTTTTTTTTTTAGTTATTCCTCGGTATATTTTCATCGACATCTGAGCATTTTTGTTCTATCCATTCTTTATTTTGTCTGCTTTTATATCTTTTCTGATATTTTTATTGATTGCTCTGTATTTGGGTGCTCTTTCTGCAGTATTCATTACGCCCTTAAGTTTTCTTCTTTCATCGCATTGTTGCAAATGTCAGTGGAGACCCATGGTTTTCTTATTGCTCGCTTCTTACCAAGTACTTCTTTTGCTTTTTCAATTATTGTGGCTTTGAAGGTATCAGTGACTAGGTCTATGTCCATGTACGTCTCTGACTCTCATCGTGCGATCAGTGGAACAAGTTTACCCCCAAATGTTGCCTTGAACACTTCTGCGATTTCTGGGTTTTTCAGTTTGTCAAGGTCAAAGCATAATCGTAAATTGCCGTGTTTTGTTATCTTTTTCAGGTGTAGATGGAAAGCCATCAGCTACAGATTATGGTCGCTGTCGATATCTGCTATAGGGAAACTTCTAGTTTAGCTGTTTTATTGCATGACTTGAATCGTTTCCTGACCAGTATATAATCTATCTGATTACTAAGTTCCAAGTGCCAAGTCCATCTTCTGGATTTTTTACAAAGTGATACAGAATGGCTAAACCAGTTGCCAAGGGATTTCGTAATGAATGGGTAAAATAATTGTAACTCGAGAGTACATGTATTTTAAAAGAAGTGTTAAAGAAAATGAAGACATGAAGTTGTTCTTTACAGGCTGATTCCATTTTTAAAGCTACAGCTGTAATATCTACACTAAATGATTAAATGTAATATAAAATGACTTTTGTATAGTGAGCGATCACTAGAATCTGATCAATCGAGGTAAACAGATTGGACGAGACTTACTGGTATAGAAGAATATTGCCTTCTATTTATCGACTGGCTATAATTAAAGGCGTGTTACCCTCACTCCACGATCACCCGCTTATTAAATGTGATTGCCTGGTATCGATCAAGGTCATTTCAGCAGATTGAACCTAGGCGTCTGTGACATGTCTTCCGGAAGTTGACTGCGCTGTCACTTTCGGCAGCTTGACAATTGACAGATGAAGAAATCATAGAAGTCCATGCAAACGTCCACCCACAAGCAGAAACCATGACCTTTAGGAACTCAGATGAAGCCAAGTATTGTTTTTAAACAAAAAGTAAAGCGTTGCCAGAAGGTCAAGCAAGAAGACAAAACTCAACCAGTAAAGTCTATATTGATACACAGAATAAAGGTCTACGTGTTTTTGGTATTACCAACCATAGCGGGCCGACAATTCTGCCACCATCTCCTGTGAAAAATCTTGTGAGTTGGTGATGATGGCTCTACTTAGATTTCAAGACTGACTCGTGAAATTGGTGCAAGGTAAAGATCAGAACCTTTACCAAAAATACTGTAGTGTATATAAAACATACTCTATGCATAGCCACTGAGCCGTTTATAAAAATACTGTAGTGTTTATAAACCCCACTCTGTCCAAAGCAATTGAGCTGTTTATAAAAATACTGTTATATAAAACCTACTCCGTCCAAAGCCACTGAGCCGTTTATAAAAATCGAATGTAATCCAAGCGCTTACAAATGCAGTATGTAAATTCTAACCATATCCTTTAGCACGACACAGTTTAGAAAAGAAAGGATACACATTATTTCTATAAAGAGATCAGACACACCAAGCCCAAATTTTGTCATAAAGCAGACACATTGAAACAACTCACAATGATTAATGGTTAAATAGATTACCTTATAAAGCCCCCTGTGTGAGCCCCTCCCTTATGGAAGACATCTTCAAACAAATTTAAGTGAACGGAGTAATGAAGAAATTCAATAATGAAAAGCAAATGGGCCGCACATAATCTATAACAACACTCTGGTCAATTTGGACGTATAAAGGAGAAAAGACTTGGTTGATTACATTACACATTATGGAATAAAAGAAAATTTTCTAAAAACCTGAAAAAAAAAAAAAAAAAAAAAAAACATTCCAATTTTTAATTAAAAAGGAAAAGCTGCAGACGATGACAAAAATTTTAGTTCACATCCCAGGCCTCATGATATTTTTTAAAATGTAGAAAGTAAAAATTACATCTATAGCTGGCTAGAAGAGATAACATAAATAACAGGACTTTGGTTCAAGACTACTGTTGGTGTCAGACAAGGGTGTTTACTCTCCCCCGTCCTCTGCAACCTCTTCCTTGAAATGATTATGACAGAAGTGCTAGAAAACCACGTCAGAACAATCAGCATCGGATGGTGAATTATAGCCGATGACATAGACGGCCTAGCTGGCAGCCAGGACGAACTAAAAGAATTCATTGCAAAACTAGAGAAAACAACAAAGGGGTTTGGCTTGGAGATCAACACAGAAAAGACAAAGGTCAAGGCAAATAGGTCATTCACAAATGAAATTCGTATAAACGGGTAAATACTCGAAGAGGTCTCCACCTTTCAATATCTAGGGGCCAAAATATCGGAGGAAGGCTCAAAACCGAAATTCTTGCCAAGATGGCCCAGACAACCGCATTGATGAGCATATTAAAACATATCTGGCAAAGCAGGAAACTCTCCCTGAGTCCATAGATCCGACTAATGCCATCTCTGGCAATGTCGGTCTTCTTGTATGGGTGCGAGGTTTGGACGCTCACTGCAGACCTCCGAAGAAGAATTAATGCGCTAGAGATTTTTCCGAAAGATACTGAACATCTCCTATAACAGAGCACATCACAAACGAAGCGGTCCGCAACAAAAGAAGTGCTGCCATCGGCCCCTACGAGGACCTTCACACCTCAAACAACAGGAAGAAACTGCGATAGTATGGACACGTGGCAAGATCTGGAGGTCTCGCAATTACTATAACGCAAGGCACAGTCCAAGGAGGAAGAAAAAGAGGCAGACAAAAGAAAATATTGGAAGACGACATCAAAGATTGGACCAGCCAATCATTCGTTTAGCCATTCAGTACAGTCTGGATATACAACTAATTTAGCCATCAGTACCATCGCAATTTAAAACTTGTTTAGCCTTCAGTACCTTCTGGATATTCAATAGTTAAGAGTTCGTTTCCATCATGAAATACAACTAGCTGAGCCATCAGTACCATTCCCACGTACAACTAGTTTATTTGTCTGTACCATCTCGATGTTAAGCCATCAGTACCATCCCAACTTACACCTAGTTTAATTATTTGTCCGTACCATCTCGATGTTAAGACATCACTACAATCCCAACGTACACCTAGTTTATTTGTCTGTACCATCTCGATGTTAAGCCGCCATCAGTACCATCCCAACGTACACCTAGTTTATTTGTCTGTACCAACTCGATGTTAAGCCACCATCAGTACCCTCCCAACATACACCTAGTTTATTTATCAGTACCATCTCGATGTTAAGCCGCCATCAGTACCATCCCAACGTACACCTAGTTTATTTGTCTGTACCATCTCGATGTTAAGCCGCCATCAGTACCATCCCAATGTACACCTAGTTTATTTGTCTGTACCATCTCGATGTTAAGCCGCCATCAGTACCATCCCAACGTACACCTAGTTTATTTGTCTGTACCATCTCGATGTTAACCCATCAGTACCATCCCAATGTACACGTTGTCTAGCTGTCAGTACCATCTCCATGTTAACCCATCAGTACCATCCCAATGTACACTTTGTTTAGCTGTCAGTACCATCTCGATGTTAAGCCATCAGTACCCTCCCATCGAACACTTAGTTTAGCTGTCAGTACCATCTCGATGTTAAGCCATCAGTACCATCCCAACATACGCCTAGTTTATTTGTCAGTACCATGTCGATGTTAACCCATCAATACCATCCCAACATACACCTAGTTTAGCTGTCAGCGCCACGTCGATGTACAACTTCACCGAAAAAGGCTAAACAAACTCAAAACAAAATATTGTTGAAATTTATTAGACAGCCTGTATACAGCCTGTATGAAATACTAAAAAATTATTCACACAAAAAGTAATAGGCCAACATCACCAGAGGCTCAATAAAAGTGTATTTTTAAGTTTCAAATTTTGCACTACTGGCAGGGGCGTCGCTAGGGTTGGTGTCACCCGGGGCGGAAGCTGATGGTGTCACCCCTTCACGACTTAAGGGGGCGTCCGTAAATGATGTCACGCGAGGTTGGCGATTTCCCCCCCCCCCCCCCCCGCCCGCGTCATACTTGTCACAAAAACTTAGATCCACAGCCCTTTTTTCCCGATATGACATCACAAACAAAGCTTTGAATCACCCAAAGTTATTTTTTTTTGTCATTTAAATATGTATTTAGTGTAAGTCTGCACTCTAAAATCATAACACGCGTGAAACCATTTAAAAAGTCATTAAATAAATTGTAAACAATCAAATATTTAAGTGGAACTTAATTTAAATTTGCACGTTTTGATGTAAAGTCACATTTTTAAACACACTCCTCCCTCTTGACACACATCGTCACAGATGTGGGCCACCCTCCCCCTTGGCACGTGACGTCATTTATGCACGGCCCCAAATCCCTAGAACTCATCCTGTCTTTCAGTGGCTAATAAAGGGAACATACATAGTTTACAATTTTTGTCTCCTTATACTCTGTAAATCAGCACTGTCCCTCCCCTCAAGGGAGGTTTTTATTATTTCTTTTACACTTGAAAAACAAAGTTTGTAAAACACATAAACAGCTAAGTGGGGATTAATGTTCCCTCTAAGGTTTGCTGGTTGTTGTGCTAAATATTTTTTAAAAAGCAAATGTTCAAAGTTTAACAGAGTACCTTTTTTGTGTTCAAATTTTTGACATCTCACAAAAATACATTCAGTCTGTACTTTGTATGTTTCACAACAATTTGAGCAACAATGCGTGTAAAGCAAAGTTCTGAAAAAGCCATCTGATTTCTGTGTCGTCTAAAAAAATCCTTCTCCAGGTGTCCAGCGCAAACTGAGTTGTCATTTCAAAGCCCTCCTTTCAACACACTATCACCCCAAAAACAACTCCCATTTGTTTTCATTACAACTTCACACCGGCTTGTTCGTGAGATTAAAGTCTTTTTTGTAAGTTGTCGGCGAGTGATATTAAAGTATTTGTTCTGCTTCAAGGCTAGTCACCAACGTCAATTATTTTTTTTAAGGAGTGTTTGAAATTTTTCTTGTATTAACTTTAGACGAATGAGTTGAATTATTTTGTTAGTGTCTGTTTGCTGTATGTTAGAAATGGAAGATACATTCTGGACATTCAAACTTGTTTTCATAATTGGATTTTAACAAAAGCTGCGACTGTGTCCCAGGTAGAATAAGAGATACAATTGCTACTTACTTTTCTGGCAAAGGCGCAGAAATTCTAATTTTTTCCCTATTGAAATTTGCGGAATGATAACTCAAAATTGCTGCGCGGAATCTGCCAGATAGCTGCGCGGCCGTGCAGCCTGAAGGGAACATTGGTAAGGATGGCAACTACGAACCAGAGGACTACCTATACATCAACATGCCTATCTATGTTTGCACACCTTTAAAAATATAAATTAAAAAATATTAATTCAAAGACGCTGAAATCATAATTTTCCTCTAAAAATAACAACGAAACCCATCTTTTGATTTTTAAAATAGAAAAATCGTATGCTACCCCCCCACCCCTCTGACGTAGAGGGAAGAGGGAGTGGGATTCATCCATAATGTCAATACTTCAAAGCAGGGGCGGATTAAGACTGCACGGGGCCCCGGGCTGCAACCAAAACGGGGGCCCTATCCAGCCAGCATCACTTATAATAAAATGATTGTTAACAGCTAATATTAGACTATAACTAAATATTAATAATGAAAAAAAAACGATCACGGAGAAATAACTGTTTCAAGTGTTTGTGATATGTTACAATTGAGTGTGAAAAGAAAGAACATATATTCCACTGCTGGGAATCGAACCCGACACCGCTTGTATCATGAGCCTATACTCTCTCCACACGGCAATGAGAAATTTTAAAAATATAAACTATATTTTATACAATGTCTCAGTTGTAGAGATACTATTTATAAATTTATTTAATTTTTTATATTTTCCAGGGTTCGTGCAAACATTTGTACACTTTTATTATAAAATATAAAAAGTTTGGGGGCTCACAAACTGTCGGGGGCCCCTGGCTGTAGCCCGTTCAGCCCCCCCCCCCTTTAATCCACCATAGCTTCAAAGNCTTTTTTTTTTTTTTTTTTTTTTTTTTTTTTCGGGACTGTTTTATTATTGTAGGTTAACTGATATTTTTTAAATAAAAAAATTTCGGCGTTCAGCAAATTTTTATTGTGTTTCTTACTTTCTTTCTATATGTAAATAATGTGTCTCTTTTTTTTCTGACATAAAATTTAACACTTTGGTGTCACCCCCCTAATGGTGTCACCCGGGGCGGTCCGCCCCCTCCCCCCCCCTCGCGACGCCACTGACTAATGGCAATGAAAATAGTTCAGTTATATTCATAACTTGACTACGCTGACAGTTCTCGAGGTATTTCAAGCAAGAAAATGTATTATGAACAACGCAAGGATTTACGTTCCTTAACTGAGAAGATTTAAACTTTAAAAAGTTTAGAATTAATGCGAAATTCTCACTTTACGCTGATATTTTAAAGAAGAATTTAACAATGGCCGAAGAAAAAAAAACACAACACAATTTTTCTCCCCTTGGTTTTAAATGCACTGAATTCCCTCCACCCCATACCAGCGCATCCCCATCGAGACTGACGCTTTTCGCGCAGGGATACGAAATTACATCGGCGCATGAATACAGCCTCGCGGATAGCATCCAATCATGTCAGATTAAAGGCCAACATGAAAACTGTGATTTGTTGCAGCGAAACGTTTTTCAATGACGTAAAGAGCTTTCTGGGCGCTTAAGTTTGTTGTTTGGCAGTTGTGAATCACAGACCGTAGCTTCTGTTGTTGTCTTAATGTATTTAACAGCTCTTGGCCAGCGCAGAGGTCAGTGTGAGATCTGATGACCATGAGCAGGCCCTTCAACCCCTTACTTTCAGCCATAAGGGTTATAACCCTAAACCGTACTTTCCAAATAAATGTGGGTTATAACTAGGGCTGCAGAAATTATCAATTAATTTCTCGATTAATCGTTAACAAATTTTAACGATTAAGTTATTTTTTAACGATTAATAGACCCATGACTTGTAGATTAATGAAAGTCAAAAAGTTAATTTTTTTTTATAATTTCAAAAAAATATTCGACAATAATTAATGAATTTCCTGACGATTACACGAAAGTTTTGGTTTTATGTGATTGATTGACGGGGATCTTCAAACTGTTGATACAGTTTGCCTACCATGTTTCTAATACTTCGCCTACTTATCAAGCATAAGGAAAAGCGTATTAAGCTAATGGCAGTAATGGAGTCTCACTCAGAGACAGACAATGACGACAGCTCCTCTGATGAATAACTGCGTTACAAAATCGAGATGAAAGTTCCTAAATCCTAAAACCCTCTACAGCAGTGGAAACTTAATGAACGCCGATATCCGATAATGGTCATTCCTTGCCAAGATGTGTTGTGCATATAAGTTACCTCCGTTTTTACCTGTTGGTTGCCTTTTCTTTGAATTGCATATTGAAGTGGCAATATCCAACTACATATTGTTATCCATCGATCATTGAAACTCATTCGCCTTACCAGTTCCCTTAGCTCTAACATTTTGGGTTCTCAACACTAAATAC
Source organism: Radix auricularia (assembly GCA_002072015.1). Taxonomy (NCBI): domain Eukaryota; kingdom Metazoa; phylum Mollusca; class Gastropoda; family Lymnaeidae; genus Radix; species Radix auricularia. The sequence continues at coordinate 304,473 of MUZC01004587.1, read as the reverse complement.
CAGTGCCCCTAATCCCAAACACCCATTTTACCTGACCAGTTACCCTAACCCGATGTGCCCCAATCCAAAACCCCAGTGCCCCAATCCAAACCCCAGTGCCCCAATCCAAAACCCCAGTGCCCCAATCCAAAACCCCAGTGCCCCAATCCAAAATCCCAGTGCCCCAATCCAAAACCCCAGTGCCTGGCTATTGCCTATAACCCTAACGTCCCATAGCATCCCCCACCCCACTGTTTGAGCCGAGTGTAACGAGTTCTGGTCTAAAATTGAAACTCGCCGATCACTGGCCATCGGGTACAACTTCCAGGGTCTAATCAACTGTCTCCGCACCAAATGAAATTTTAAAAAAAATATGTTAAGTTCAACTTTGCACCATGGGAAATTCCCCGCCCCCACCCACCCACATACACTTAGTGCATGGAACTGCACTCATTTTCACGGTCAACACTATTGGTAGCTATAAAATATATAGATGTGGTGACCGGATAATACACAATCTCCCAGCAGCATCTTCAAGTAGAGTTACCAAGTATTGCCAGGTTTCTTGGCACCAACAAGCCAATGTTACAGTGCCAAATCGTCCCTTCTTCAGTGATCTAATGCTAAAATATCCACAATATTTGTACAGGATTTTAAAAGAGAACATAATATTTTACTCCACTTATACCGTAGACTAAGAGTGAATGGGAGGTTAACTTGTAGACTAAAAGGGTTAAACATAATTAGTTGAAATGTTAACTTTTAGACTAAAAGTGTTAAAAATAATTAGTTTAAATGTTAACTTGTAGATTAAAAGTGTTTAACATAATTAGTTGAAATGTTAAGTTGTAGACTATAAGTGTTAAACATAATTAGTTGAAATGTTAACTTGTAGACTAAAAGTGTTTAACATAATTAGTTGAAATGTTAAGTTGTAGACTAAAATTATTAAACATAATTAGTTGAAATGTTAAGTTATAGACTAAAAGTGTTAAACATAATTAGTTGAAATGTTAACTTGTAGACTAAAAGTGTTTAACATAATTAGTTGAAATGTTAAGTTGTAGACTAAAAGTGTTAAACATAATTAGTTGAAATCTTACCACAGGCTGAAACGTAGTAGCATCTTCCGCTCATTAATATATAAGGTATAGTCTAGTTCTATAACAGCTTATCTTTCATCTACATAGATGTACAACTAAAGTGTGTCAAAGTGTGTAGGCCTACAACTCTATTGTGTATATAGTTTCAACCTGTGTTCAAGTGAATTACGCTTGTTTGTACAGTATTGGTGCTGAATGGCTACTATGCTCCACAATTTGGGGGCTCTTCATTGAATGAACAACTAGGTGGTGTTGACTTATTTCTTGGTAGTAGATGCATAGTTGAAAATGTGACCTGTTGTCCAGTTAAACTGGGCACCTATTCAAAACCGATGAACTTACAACGCTTCATAATCACCAAGTGAATCGCCTTAACATATTTTAGATTTAAATATTTATTCATCTCACATTTCATACATTTGAGATTAAACTATAACCAAAAAACAACAGTAACCTTAACCTGACATAAGTTTTTACCAAACTAATCAATTTATGGGCGGTAAAAAGAACTCAAACGAGTCATAAACTTGTCCTGATATATGCTTGAATAGATTGACGTTATTTTTTAGATATTATTTTTTTATGACGATCATTGTTAATGCCTGTTAACATAACATTGTTATCTACACCAATGATGGACCTCATTTCTCATGATCATTTTAAATTGTTCACGATAATGAAATACAAAGACAGGTCCTGTTTAGAAAACAAAAATCCAAAGAAATTCAGTTCAAATAAAAACTAATTTTCGTTACGAAAAAAAAACAAAGAAAAAACTAAATAATAAAAAAAATTATTCATTAAAAATGCAATTGTTTTCATTATTTCTATATTTTAAACTCTCAAAAAAAAACGTTTTCTCGTTTCAATTAAGTTCCTTTTCTCTTTTTCACATTTCAGCACCACTTTAAAGATGCATATCAGCCCCCCCTCTCCCTCTCTCTCGGTTATATCCAACTTTCTTCCCGCACAGGAAAAATTATTAGTATTTCCTTGGCAAACATAACACAACCACAGCTCACTAATACACCACCACAACTTCAACACAACACCGACACATCTCACCAATACACTACCACACTATCACCACCCCCACAACAACCAGTACCACACCATCGCATCTCACTAATACACTAGTCACTAACGCCACTACCACACCACAACTACCACACGACCTCTACCACACCACCACATCTCACAGATACACTACCATACCATCCACTAAAACACCTCGACAGCTCAACAATACACTACCACACTAACACCACTACAACACCACCACTAAAATACCACCACAGCTCACCAATACACTAACACCACTTCCACACCACCACTAAAACACCACCACAGCTCACCATTACACTACCACACTAACACCACAACCACACCACCACTAAAACACCACCACAGCTCACCAATACACTACCACACCAATATACTACCACACTTACACTACGACACCAGCAATACCACCACCACCAGAGATGAGATCAAAGTGTAATTACCGTAGTGTCCTTATTGATAACGCCAGCAACTGCTATCCCGTGAACAATTTCTCTGTAATACAGGACTTATTATCGCGCCATAAGTCAATTTGGTGGCACTTTTCCAAAGCAGCGATGCCATTTGTCTGGGTAAAATTTGAAGGCGCGTTACGTATGAGCTGTGTGCTCTCCTGAGCGTGTGTTTGTGTGTGTAGCTTGTAAGTTTAGGTGTATTAATGTTAGTTGTTTATTTTGTGACATGTTAGTGTGTTTGTGTGTGTAGCTTGTAAGTTTAGATGTATTATTGTTAGTTGTTAATATGGTAACATGTTTGTGTGTGTAGCTTGTAAGTTTAGGTGTATTAATGTTAGTTGTTATTATGGTGACATGTTTGTGTGTGTAGCTTGTAAGTTTAGGTGTATTAATGTTAGTTGTTAATATGGTGACATGTTTGTGTGTTTGTGTAGGCATGATGTCTTTTTCTCTCAAAAGGAATGAATGTATAACAGAGAGAGAGAGAGGGGGGGGGGAGAGAAAGAGAGAGAGAGAGAAAGTAGTTTGAAAAAGACATAAAGCGAGTTCACAATGTATTTTTTGGCTGTAAATTTTTAAAGAAATTCCTATTTTTCTGTCCTAACTTAAAAGTTAGCTGCCCGTAAATCTGAAAATATTCCATTACAATTTTCAAATACTTGGACTGAAAAAATGTTTGCTACATCTCAAAGGTATAAAGTAAACTATGACAAGTTTGAATATAGATCAATGAGCAGTTTGATTTTACTTAGTTCTTGACATCGTTTTTATCACTTGTTCTTCTCAGTTTTTTTGTTTGTTTCGTCACTTTCTTCGGTTTTTTACCAGGATATTACCTTTGTCCCAGACATTTCCTGTTCTCTCGGCCCCAATCAGCAGACGGTTAGTATTCTTCGTTCTTACTTTTTGTTGTTTGACCTCGAAAATGGAAGGAAGGATTCTCTAGGGACTCTCTAGCTATACTTTACACTGTCTAGCTATACTTTATACCGTCTAGCTATACTTTACACTGTCTAGATACACATTATACTGTCAAGCTATGTTTTATATTGTAGCTATACATTAGGGTCTTTGCTAAAGGATGTTCTAGGAATATGTTCAAAACTATAAGATGGACAGCTATCTTTAAAAAAAGGAACGGAAAGGAATAGAAAAAAGAAACGTATAGTCATTTTTCTTTTGTGCAAGATATAAAAAACCCCGTTAAAAAACTAATTTATTGACTATAAATACTTTATGTACGAAATATAACTAAAAGTATGTTCATTATAATCCTAAAATCCAAACTTTTAGTTATGTCTCAAATATATAAAGGATTTGCAGTAAAACAAAATATTTAAAAAATCTACAGTCGGCCTGATAAATTTCAGCTCGCTTTTATCACCGGAAAAGGGTTATAAAAACAGGCTAGTCATCCTGCAACACTAAGGTACATAATCAGTATATTTAAAAAAGAAAATGAAAATATATACGTAAAATCATAATCATTTTGGTTTCGAGATTAACAGAGCGTGTGGTGTTTCTTGCCATAAAATATTATATGACATCATTGTTTGAACTTATATTTTAATTTTGGAAAAAATAACTTGAAAAGCTCCCAAGCAACTTTGTCGAAGCAAAAATCATTTCGGAATGCTGCAAGTGAGACATCGTGCTTATTCCGAGGATTGATCTCGCGCCAACTGCGACTACATTGCCATTCATCTTCCGTCTTTCATTCCGGCATACGACATAACACTCAACGAAAGCCAGGGTCAGTCTTACGATCACGTTGAAATAAGACTTCAAACATCAGTGTTCTCGGATTGCCAACTTTATTAAGGCTTATCCCGTTCCCTAAATTCCTCCATAGTAAGGTCAACTACTCAACATAAAGCCTAACCCACAGTGAGGTCAACTACTCAACATAGAGCCAAACCCACAGTGAGGTCAACTACTCAACATAGAGCCAAACCCATAGTAAGGTCAACTACTCAACATAGAGCCAAACCCACAGTGAGGTCAACCACTCAACATAAAGCCAAACCCACAGTGAGGTCAACTACTCAACATAAAGCCAAACACACAGTGAGGTCAACTACTCAACGATGATCGTTTCTTTACTCGAAAATTTGTATATAAAAAAATTGTGTATACATTGAAATTTTGTATACATTGAAATTTTGTATATATATAAATTTTTTATACATATTTTTTTTGTTTATATAGAAATTTTGATCAAAATGAATCATTCTAATGAACTAAAATTTAATTTAATTATTCATTCTTTTTAATGAACTCGGTCACATGCCAATGTTGGTTTGTCGGACACATTGATTCAAACGCATGAAATAACATTCAGGTTAGTTACTTAGGGGTTTTGAAATAACCCAGTGTTTAATATTATGCGCGACAGTGTGACAGATGAACATAAAAATTTACAGATCGGGAATATATCTTTAAAAAGTATTGTCAATATAATACGCACCCTCCCTCGCGCTAGGAAAATATTAAACAGTTTGTTTAATATAATACACACCACGACACTCTAGAGCAAAATTAACATTCTACGCAGAGAAAAATAAAGATTATCTAAAAAAATAAATAATTAAAATACAGTACAGGGGATTGATCAGAAAATTTGAGAGAACATTTTGATCCTTAGCACGAGTCTGCCTGAAAAATTTCATCTCGCCAGCATACGGGGAAGTGGTTAACAAATCGATCCAAAGTTTTTTCGGCAAGCAATCAAGCACACACAACGAGTTAGTATACAGGATAAAAAAATCAACTCACGTGCAAAGTTATACAGCTTTAATTTCTATGGTGAACTGAATTATCCACCCACAAATGCACACAACAAAAGTATATCTAATTATAAAATAAGAGAAAAAAATCATTTACGAAATTAAATGATGAATGAATACTTTACAAAATTTTAATAATAAATGTTAATAGTTCAGTGATAGAGTCGTGACGGCCGTTGGTCGTTTATGTGGGGTTTTGTCACATGAGATGTGATTGGTTGAAAGGGATCACGTGATGAATGGGCTAGACTAGAAGGCTTAGAGTCGGATCGGTGTGTGTGTGGAAAGACAGCAGACGTATTCACTTTGTTTCACTGATGCATATTAATATATAAAAAGAGTGTACATAAGTTAAGTATTGAATTAAAGTTGTTTGTGTTACCAAAGACTTCAATATTATTATTGAACGAATGAATCCACTGTTAATTAACGCCTACAATGGGACGTGGTGGCCGAGAGGTAACGCTCTCGACTGTCATACTGATGGTCACGAGTTCGAATCCACACGAAAGTGAGGATTTGTTCTCGGGGCCTGAGGAGTCCCCGAGTCACCCAGCTCCGAATGGTACCTAACTAGACAATAGTTAGGCGGCTGGGGTAATGCGTGGAACCCCTATAGCCGTGGCCTGTGACCGCTGCATCACTTGCCAACAGATCATCTTTCATGGTCTGTGGACGCAATTATCTTCTGCATAGAAGGAGCGTCTGCGTATCTAAGATACAAGTTAGAAAGCGGCCAAAAGACAAGTTACAGTTCGACTATTAAACATAACATTTGTTGTACATGGTCAAAGTTAATCTATCTTCCATTATTGTATAACTTAATGCTCTTAAGCGTCTCTTAACATTATTCTACCTATCAATGTCTAGGATTTGCTTTAGTAAAATAGAATGTGCAGTAAGGCTCAATCTTAGGTAACTATTGGTGTGAGAAATGCAACGCAAAAATTCAACTGAATGGTGACGTCTCCTGGTAATTCTCAATCAGTAAAAATGAAAACAACTGAAAAGCTTACGTCAACCCACATTTCAATTTGTTCTGTACTTTCAAACCTTGAATGAGACAGAATATTTTCATTATAGTTTTCGAAGTAGCCCTATTCATTGCTCGAAAGCTACAGAATATCATTTCTTTGTCCCGCAGATTGTTTGGTGAATTGTGAATTCCATAGTGGAGACTTACTGAAAAAAAATGAAAGTTTAAATATACAAGATAAAAACATTTTGTTTTTAAGCATCTTGAATGCTTAAATCTATACGTTGAGCAAAGCAATTGCGCTTCAGGACATATGTTAGTGGGAAAAATAGCAGCCAATGTATTGTCAATGTATTGTCAATGCATTGTTGTCCTTGAAAAGCTTTTAAACAAATATTACCATTTTTTCATCTCCAATGACTCTTCGAAAAAAATATTTTGTAGCTCATATGACATATTTAGCCAATTGTGCCATTTATTTAGAATTCTAATAAATATAATATTATTAACATAAATGACGTATGTTAGAAAATGTGTGTGTGTGTGTGTGTGTGTGTGTGTATGTGTAAGATCAATAATTTTGACCATTGATATGTCTTGGTCATTATCAAATGCCAATTTGTAGATTTTTGCATCAACAATCATATCAGTTTTTAGTACAGGATTGATTATTTGATAAAATTAAACCATACACTTTTCTACTCTATCTATAAGGTTTATCCAGACACACGATGTGTAAGATTTGAACCATATAATATAAACAGAAGTGTCAGCTTTGATTAAACAATGACAAGCAATAATGTACCTGCGGCAACCAATTTCAAATAATTGATTAGTCTTCATATTTTGATTTTAATAGGTCAATCGTATTAGATCTAAATGATTTTATTTTTAAAAATTAATATACATAATTTTTAACGCTACTAATTTTAGTTAGCAGTAAACCGCTTTAAAGTCACATCCTTGATTTAACAATTAGATTATACTGCACTAAAAATATCTCTTCTCGAATTTCCGCATAAAATTGTTCAATTGTGAAATAAATGAATAAAATAAAATTATATGGAAAGTTTAAAATTCTGATGTGTATTTTTTTTTCAAAATTAATAGATTTCAGCTGAATTCTGTTTATTTTGATGAAAATATACTAATATAATTAGAATGACCATTCTGAGAAATGTTTTTATGTTATGCTTAATTTTTAAGTCGTTTGTATAAAAAAAATATTCAACTTTGCTGATTAGGGTTATGATTAGGGCTACTTTTCCAGTGCTATTAATTTGAAAATGTTTAAGGTTAGCGGTTCTCACACATAAAAGATTTATTTTAATTAAAAGACATTTATTTTTATTATACCACTTATCATTTTAGTAAAAGAAAAACGCGTCATAGCTTTATTTTATCATATTTATATTTAATTACTTTTGAAAAAAGAAAGTTAAATATATGAATTTATAAAATACTAGCAGCTTACCCATCGCGCATTGCAATAATTTCGGAAGAGATTAATTAAAAACAACATTGAGCTGTGATTAAACAAAACAAACAACATGCCAGAAACCTTCAAGAGAATGTACTCAGCACTCCCAAATGCTACACGGCAATTGGATGAATAAAGTAATATTTAAAAGAATGCGCATTAGGAGTTCCACTGCCATAAGCATTTCAATATTGTCTATCAAGTATGTATGCATCAACTTGGGTCAAGATCCATCTATTTCCCCAGTAGCATGTGTTTAATATACTTTTAAAAAATATATATCTCACATTAAGGAAAAACTATACTTTGGGCCCGGGCACTTAATGAGTGGTAATTTAAAAATATGTTTATGTCACAGAGACGAAAAATGTACGAAACAATATGCCTGATATGAGAAGTAGGATTATGTTTAAGATTAGGATTATGGTTACGGTCAGGATTAGGGTTTTGACAGAGATTATTGAGTAGATTATATCTTATAAATGATGCTACATTATATCTTACAAATGATGTTACATCATATCTTACAAATGATGTTACATTATATCTTACAAATGATGTTACATCATATCTTATAAAGGATGCTACATTATATCTTACAAATGATGTTACATCATATGTTACAAATGATGTTACATTATAACTTACACATGATGCTACATCATATCTTACAAATGGTGTTACATTATATCTTACAAATGATGTTATATTATTTCTTACAAATGATGTTTCATCATATCTTACAAATGATGTTACATCATATCTTATAAAGGATGCTACATTATAACTTACAAATGATGTTACATCATATCTTACAAATGATGTTACATTATATCATACAAATGATAATACATTATATCTTACACATGACGCTACATCAAATGTATTTTAGAACCAGGACTAGCTTCTCATATTTCATATGCTGCATCATTGACATCAAATGTAACCACGTAAATACCAACCCTATGAACCCACTTCACTTTAACCCTAACCCAGCTACATTTGAGTCAATTTCGTGAGACAAAATGACATATCGGAATACAAAACCACTTCCTAATAAAAAACAGTTTTTTTAAAAAATATATAAACATAAAATACCAATTTTAAATTTCAAACAAATTAGTTTTATATCCATGATTTTACTTCCTGTTAGCATAAACACTTTAACAATTTAACATAAAAATAATTTCTTTAAATGATTATCTTTTAACGAATGCCAATAACGTAAGGACCACTGTCTCAAAATAATCCATTGTTTCCTTAGTTGTGGAGCGAATATTTCCACTGTACCCACCACCTCCCAGCCCATGCCTTCCATTCCATCAATGAAATCGTATTAGCACAAATTGTAAGGGCAACGGGACGGAATTCATCAGTTATAATGCCTGTAATTAATTGTGCACAGCCGACTCAATTCTCTATGGCCGCTGAATGTTCAGCAAGATGCAACAAAGAAATCGTTGGCTATCTTCATTTTATTTCATTCCTCATGAAATTCTCTAATACTCTCCCCTACCCCCCCCCCCCCCGACACACACACAGTCCCCAATTTTGAATTCTTTTGTTTCATATGGAAATGTCAAATGTGTGTGTAGGTTCATGCTTGTGTGTGGGTTTTAGCGTGGGTTTTGGTGTAGGTTTTAGTGTGGGTTTTAGTGTAGGTTTTAGTGTGGGTTTTAGTGTGGGTTTTAGTGTGGGTTTTAGTGTGGGTTTTAATGTGGGTTTGTGTTGTGAAAGTGAGCGTGTGTTTTTCATCTTGAATGTGTGAGGTCTGTCTGTATGGGTGTGTGTATGTAAGCGTATGTGTTTATAAGTGTGCGTGTGAGTGTACGTGAGTATGAACGTATTTATGTGGGTGTATATGCATGAGTGTGTATGTGTGTGTGTGTTTTTGTGACTGAACGGGACGGAGTTCTTTGACTGTGACTCAATGATTGACTCATGTGATGACATTACAGGTAAAACGAAAATAGAATTAGGTTTTCAAATCATGTAATTTTGTTCTGGGTATCTATTTTTGTCTTATGCCCCATCTCCCACTTTAAAGGGTGATACAAGTTTTTAGTGGAAGTTCAACGACTGACAGTGATATTGTTGGTGTATAATGACTGTCCAATTGTACTCTAGTGATCAGACATGAATACATTGATGTTACCCATGAATCGTCCAGGAGATATAGCTGTTCGTGGAACCATTTGGATCACTTCTATTCACTGTCCCTATTGCCAGATGCTCCAAATTGAGACACATGTGTGTCAGAATGTTGGCAAGAGTCACGGAAAGAGGCTGGATCGTTACACTGAAATATGTCCTAGTAGTGTACAAATCAAGTTAGTGTTAGTTAGACCGACGAGAAGAAGCAATATTAGTGGTAGACATATCAAGTAGAATAAACAATGTTTGTAAAAAAACAGGCTAACGATAACAAACTCATTGTATTTGGACCACCTAGAGCGAACAATTAACGGTAGCTAGACCAACTGTAGTATACAATGTAAGTGGCGTGTTAGTTACACTGAGTAAATCAATGTTACTGGTAATGAGTCCAACTAGAATAAACAATGAAAGTGGTAGTTAGACTAACTAGAACATACAGTGTTTGTGGAAGTTAGAACAACTAGAACATTCAATTTTTGTGGAAGTTAGACTAACTAGAACATACAATGTTTGTGGAAGTTAGACTCACCTGAAAAAACAATGTTAGTGTAAGTTAAACCAACTAGAAAAACTTATTTTAGTTACAACAACTAGATCAGGCAGTGTTAGTCTATCTGGCTTCAAGAATAAATAACTTAAGCGTTATATGTTATACAAACTAGAATAAATGATGCAAGTTGTCTATTTCAGTTCAACTAGAGACATTAGAGTGATAGTTAGGGTTAGGTATCGTTGTGCTATTGGACGTAACAGTAACGTAACTGGACTGAGACGTCTCTCTATAATATGAATTTAGAAAAAAAAATTCAAATAAACAACAGTTAGCATTTCTATAAACATCATGTAATTTAACTGCAGACATTTGTAAGCACTATATTTATGGTATAACTAAATTTGTACACAAGACACCATTTAGCCAAATGTGTTTAAAACGATTCACCTTATTTTTTTTTCATTTGTGAAATCTTTGTTATCACGCGGTGGAAACATTTAAATATGAAATCTGTGTGATACAAGTAATTACCATTGGGGGGGGGGGGGGAA
>MUZC01004587.1:274312-292491 GCA_002072015.1 Radix auricularia | reverse complement strand
AAGTTCGATACGGCTGTAGCTATGTTTTCATAAGTTCGATACGGCTGTAGCTATGATTTCACAAGTTCGATACGGCTGTAGCTATGTTTTCATAAGTTCGAAACGACTGTAGCTATGTTTTCATAAGTTCGATACGACTGTACCTATGTTTTCGTAAGTTCGATACGACTGTACCTATGTTTTCATTAGTACGATACGATTGTACCTATGTTTTCGTAAGTTCGATACGACTGTACCTATGTTTTCATGAGTTCGATACGACTGTAACTATGTTTTCATAAGTTCGAAACGACTGTAGCTATGTTTTCATAAGTTCGATACGACTGTACCTATGTTTTCGTAAGTTCGATACGACTGTAGCTATGTTTTCATAAGTTCGAAACGACTGTACCTATGTTTTCATTAGTACGATACGACTGTACCTATGTTTTCATAAGTTCGATATGACTAGCCTGTCTCTAAGATATGGTCTAATATTAATATCTCTAAAAAGACCTAATGGCGTATATCTCAGACATGACCTAATAGTTTGTATCTAAGACATGACCTAATAGTTTGTATCTAAGACATGACCTAATAGTTTATATCTATAACATGACCTAATAGTTTGTATCTCAGACATGACCTAATAGTTTATATCTATAACATGACCTAATAGTTTGTATCTAAGACATGACCTAATAGTTTATATCTATAACATGACCTAATAGTTTGTATCTAAGACATGACCTAATAGTTTGCATCTAAGACATGACATAATAGTTTATATCTATAACATCACCTAATAGTTTGTATCTCAGACTTGACCTAATAGCATATATCTAAAACATGACCTAACATCTTGTATCTGAGACAAGACCTAATCGGTTGTATCTGAGACATGACCTAATAGGTTGTATTTGAGACATGACCTTATAGGTTGTATCTGAGACATGACCTAATAGCTTCTATCTGAGACATGACCTAAAAGCTTGTATCTCGGACATGACCTTATAGGTTGTATCTGAGACATGACCTAATACGTTGTCTTGCAGACGTGACCCAAAAAACACACATTACCTGATAACCTTAGAAAAACTTGCCTTCCTTGAAGCAACGAAGTTTATCATTCGGGAAGACGTAGTATTTTTTTAAAAAATCCTTTAACGTGTGGTGTCTGAGTCCTTACCGAAAAAACTTTGGATTTGTTTTTAGCCCACTTCCTCGTAGGCTGGCGAGCTGAACTTTTGCAGGCAGACTTGTGCCGATAATAAAAATGACGAATCAAAATTTCAAATCGATCGAATGTACAGGAAATGAATTATTGAATTTTAAAATTATTTTATTTATCTCTATGTATCATGTTAATTTATTAGATAGAGTGTCGTGGTGCGTATTATGTTCAACAACTTTTGCTGTCGGGCAGTAAGGTGCGCATCATATTGACAGATGCATTTTTTGGGCATTGTATGCCAGACACCATCTTTAAGGCAATACAATGTTTTACTAACTGAACCCCACCATTCAGTTGTGAACGAAACCTGTCCATTCAGGGTTGAAATGAACACCACCATTCAGTGGTAAACTGATCCCCGTCATTGGTGAACTGATCCCCGCCATTGAGTGGTGAACTGATCCCCACCATTCAGTGGTGAACTGATCCCCACCATTCAGGGGTGAACTGATCCCCACCATTCAGTGGTGAACTGTTCCAGGTCATTCAGTGGTGAACTGATCCCCACCATTCAGTGGTGAACTGTTCCAGGCCATTCAGTGGTGAACTGATCCCCACCATTCAGTGGTGAACTGTTCCAGGCCATTCAGTAATAATAATAATAGTAGACGTTTCGGCTAATGCCTTCATCAGTACAATAACATAAATAATTACTTACATATATCTTGAAACATATTATGTGATAAAAAATGAAAAGAAAAACAAACAAAAACAAACAAGGACACAGAATATAAGAAAAACGTCCTCCTTTTTCCTATATGCTGTGTACTTGTTTGTTTTTGTTTTCATTTCATTATTATTTGTATTAGTTCAAAGTAAAGCTTCAATTTATTGTCTTCGTACACAAATAGTCTGAATACTATTCAAAAACCAAGATTCACAAAAACTACGTTGATACAGATGGAAAACCTTTCATAGCATAATCCAAGTTGGAACACATATTTTAAAAATGTTTAACAATTCTCCGGCCCTCTTCCTCCGTGAACAACTTTATTTCCTTGACTTTTCCATCTTCAGGATATCCCACGAAACCTCTTTTTTCTAATCCTTCTCAGTGTTAAGCCAATTATCTTTTCTGTCGTTCCCCAAACCCCTTCCTTCTATCACCCTCCTCACTCTACTTCCGATACTTTCTTTTCATCCTTACATCTTCACAGAACCACAACCCTTTTCAAGGGAGGAAAATTTCTTTCTCTCGTTCTCCACGCCCTTTTTTTCACGCATTCTTTCTCTCCCAGCTCCCATGATTAACACATCCTGCATTGATTCCAAGACTTGAGTTCAGTCCCCTTGTCCAACGTCCTAGGCCTCAATGGCCCCAGACATCAAATTCAGTAGCACTCATTAGATTCCAAAAGTTAAATTCTTTCAGCCAAGTCCAAAGCACGTTTATGTTGAGGTGAACTTGGAACTGAGATAATGAGATGAGCGAGTGAACGTTATGGAAAGTGATAGTGGTTAGGTTTAGAGTTAATGATCACATATTAATTTATCTATGAGGAAATATTGTGATTAGGGTTGGGGTTAGGTTTAGGGTTAGGGTTAGGGTTAATGATCACATATTAATTTATCTATTATGAGATATTGTGATAAGGGTTGGGGTTAGGGTTACGGAAATGAGCGGATGTTTATTTATGTGTGAGAAATGTTAACAGTAGCATGTTCTATTTTTAATTCATAGATGAAAACGTAACAGTTGAAATATTCATCGTTTAAAAAAAAATTAAAATAGATTAACGGTCAAAATTCATGGTTGTAAGAACGGTCATAGATGACTTTGGTGAAAGCAATATCGTTGTTTACGAATTTTTCGAAAATCGCATTTGATATAACATATTCCTATTGAATTTTAGGGTTTGAGTTAGAGTTTTCTTTTATAGTTTTTATCCAATACGAGCAGACGCTAGTTAAATCTTGTGTTAAATGGGATAATAACAGTGGAAATTGAGTAAAACTCCACGTGTGGGAGAGCTCCTATGAAACATTTGGACAAATATTTCTTGAAGTGCCAGTAATTTTTTCATCAAATTACAGAGTTGTGGACATATCTTCATTATTGGGGCAATAAAATTTAGTGATAGTTAATAAGGACATTTAAATATGGACCTTTATACATTATGTGTATCAAATTTTGACAATATAAGGGTGAAAGTGACAAATGGAGAAATCTTCTTCATGGTGTCATGATCTTTTATATAGTTAAGTTTTCGAGAGCTACATGTGAACATTAATTTCTTATAGTGTCATCAACAGTGATCGATGGACCACATATCCCTAGAAACCATTTTTGGACCACATCTCCCTAGAAACCATTTTTGGACAACATCTCCCTAGAAACCATTTTTGGACCACATCTCCTTAGAACCCATTTTTGGACCACATCTCCTTAGAACCCATTTTCGGACCACATCTCCCTAGAACCCATTTTTGGACCACATCTCCTTAGAATCCATTTTTGGACCACATCTCCTTAGAACCCATTTTTGGACCACATCTCAATAGAACCCATTTTTGGACCACATCTCCCTATAAACCCATTTTGGACCACATCTCCTTAGAACCCATTTTCGGACCACATCTCCCTAGAACCCATTTTTAGACCACATCTCCTTAGAACCCATTTTAGGACCACATCTCCTTAGAACCCATTTTTGGACCACATCTCCTTAGAACCCATATTTGGACCACATCTCCTTAGAACCCATTTTAGGACCACATCTCCCTAGACACCATTTTTGGACCACATCTCTCTAGAACCCTTTTTTGGACCAAATCTCCCTAGAACCCAATTTTTAACTACATCTCCCTATAAACCCATTTTCGGACCACATCTCCTTAGAACCCATTTTTGGACCACATCTCCTTAGAACCCATTTTTGGACCACATCTCCTTAGAACCCATTTTTGGACCACATCTCCCTAGAACCCATTTTTGGACCACATCTTCCTAGAACCCACTTTTGGACCACATCTCTCTAGGACCCATTTTTGGACCACATCTCCCTAGAAACCATTTTTGGCCCACATCTCCCTAGAAACCATTTTTGGACCACATCTCCCTAGAAACCATTTTTGGACCACATCTCCCTAGAAACCATTTTTGGACCACATCTCTATAGAACCCAATTTTGGACCACATCTCATTACAACCAATTTTTGAACCACAGTTCACTACAAGACATTTCTGGACCACATCTCTCTAGAACTCATCTCCTTCGACCTCATCAGACTTTATTTCATATCCCTGGTCCTCATCAGACTTTACCTTTTATCCCTGGACCTAAACTGCCTGGACCTGATCAGACTTTACCTTTTATCCCTGGACCTAAACTGCCTGGACCTGATCAGACTTTACCTTTTATCCCTCGACATAAACTGCCTGGACCTGATCAGACTTTACCTTTTATCCCTCGACATAAACTGCCTGGACCTGATCAGACTTTACCTTTTATCCCTGGTCCTAACTGCCTGGATGTCATCAGACTTTACCTCATATCCCTGGTCCTAAACTGCCTAGATGTCATCAGACTTTACCTCATATCCCCGGACCTAAACTGCCCGGACCTCATCAGACTGTACCTTATCCCTTGACCTAAACTGCATGGATGTCATCAGACTTTACCTCATATCCCTTGACCTAAACTGCATGGATGTCATCAGACTTTACCTCATATCCCTGGACCTAAACTGCATGGATGTCATCAGACTTTACCTCATATCCCTGGACCTAAACTGCCTGGATGTCATCAGACTTTACCTCATATCCCTGGTCCAATTTAAGCCTTGAGAATACTCTCGCTTCTTATCTCCTTATTTTAGACCTTGCTCTGAAGACCTTCAAATTTTGGCTGGCCAAAAAATAAAAGTGCTTAACATTTTCAGTATTTTTACAAAGAGTACAATAGGTCTTTTTTGAACAAAGAGTGTAACGGGACTTTGTTATACAAAGAGTATAACAAGTATTTATTATACAAAGAGCGCAACATGTATTTGTTATACAAGGACTTCACCCAGTTTAAATCAAGACAACTTTATTTCAAGCCACACATAAAACAAATTACATGTATTTTAAAACTTCATAAGGAGATCTATAGAATGTAAGAACATTTTAACGAAACACTTTGAACAGTGTAGCACTTATTACACTATGTATTACATAGTATTGATGGGATATTCCCATGTTTGAAATCTCAGGTCATTTCTATCAATATGATGTACGTAAGTTCTTCCTGTTTCATTGTTTTTACTGCACCCGAGGAATGTCAAACTTGGTCGTAATTTAGTATTTATGAGATTAAAAATAACCATTATCTACGACAAGAGTAGACAATAAAAATGCTTTAACAGATTCCCTAGTGTGCAATTTATAATGAGACCATTAAAAAAAACAGGTCACTAACAAAACAAAAACAGTTCCTTATATTAACCTCACCGTCTTGTCGTTCTCTCTCTCTCTCTTTCTCACACACACTCTCTCTCACTCTCTCTCTCTTTCTCTTTCTCACACACACTCTCTCTCACTCTCTCTCTCTCTCTCTCTCTCTCTCTTTCTCACACACACTCTCTCTCACTCTCTCTCGCTCTCTATCTCTCTCACTCTCTCTATCACTCTCTCTCTCAATCTCTCTCTCACTCTCTCTGTCTCTCTCTCTCACTCTCTCTCTCAATCTCTCTCTCTCTCACTCTCTCTCTCTCTCACTCTCTTTCACACTCTCTCACACTCTCTCTCCCTTTATGTCGTGGTCGGACCCGCTTAAAAACAAAAGTAAAAAGTGATGCTATCGAGCCGACATTTTGTACATAGACTTGTGTGACCTAATAATGTATTCTATCAAAATTTCAGATCAATCAAATAAACCGTAATTAAATTAATGATTTTTAAAAGTTTATCTCTATGTAGCATGTGTACCAGTCTGCTATAGCTGACCTATACAGGTCACTGGGGTTGCACTCCAGCCCTCGATGTCACAGGGGTCTGTCTAGGTCTCTCGCGTGGTGTGTATTATATTCCACATATTCAATACTAACCATTAAGACTTGTAAATTTTGCCGGGGTGGCGCCGAAGTGATAGCGAGTCGAAGTAGGGAAAATTCCACCCCTCCCTCGGGAGGTCAACTTAGTGGGAGGCGTTTTCAAACTAGAGTCCTGGACGCCCAGGTGGCCGCTTCTAGAAGCGACCGCTCCGGGGGGGGGGGGCTTCTCAGCTTTTACGTCCCTTAGGAGGCCAGAGAGTTGAGGGGGTTTTCCGGGAAGCCCCATGAAGAGCGCAGGCTCGGGACTGCTGACTGTCTTACACATGTAGGATTTCAAGTCATTTCTCTTATATAAGGTATTTATATTTAGAAAAAAAAAGTTTTTACGGATTGTTTAATTTTGTTATTAGTTTATGTATTATGTGCCTTTATATAGTACAGTACCCCTGCCTAAAACTAGCCTCACCATGCTGTACACACATTTACAACAACTTGAGAGAAGACATCTGAACTTTCAAATCTTACTAGACATCGTTACATGTTATAAAAATATCCAGAAGTGGTTGTACACTCGTCCTACACCGGTAGTTAGATTAATGGCCGTAATGATGTGTATGATCTAAATTGTACCTGAATCTTTAATGAGTGGCCCTTCATCCCCCCCCCCTACTTACATTCATAGTAACTAATTTGCTTGGAAAAACTCAGCTAAAAATCAATTCTCATATAAAGAGTAGGCGACAGATTTAATTAAAATTTAAACTAAAGCTCAGGTCCCCCTATCCCACTTCCCTATACACGATGTGCTCTACGTACTAAATATCTTGTGGATCATAGTCAATTTGCTTTTATTGCTTTTGCATTTTATTTATATAAAATTATTGAAAATTATTCTTATGTCAGTTAAAAACTATTTTTTGTGACTACTTTATTAAGATTTTTATATCGTCTTCGTCTAGTCGTCTAGCTTTGAATTAAATTGCTACATTGACTAAGTCTAACAGTCTAGCTATGAATAACAACTCTACATAGCCGTCTAGTTATGAATTACATTGCTACTTTGACGAAGTCTAGCCGTCTAGTTATGAATTACATTGCTACATGAACTAAGTCTATCTACGAATTAAATTGCTAAATGGTCTAAGTTTAGTTATTGAATACCTTGCTGCATTAATTAAATCTAGCCGTCAAGCTAAGAATTACATTGGTACATTGACTTAGTCTAGCCGCCAAGCTATGAATTACATTGGTACATTGACTTAGTCTAGCCGCCAAGCTATGAATTCCATTGGTACATTGACTTAGTCTAGCCGTCTAGCTATAAATTACATTACTACATGAACTAAGTCTAGCTACGAATTAAATTGCTAAATGGTCTAAGTTTAGTTATTGAATACCTTGCTGCATTAATTAAATCTAGCCGTCAAGCTATGAATTACATTGGTAAATTGACTTAGTCTAGCCGTATAGCTATAAATTACATTGCTACATGGATTAAGCCTAGCTATGAATTACATTGCTACATTGACTTAGTCTAGCCATCTAGCTATAAATTACATTGCTACATGGACTAAGCCTAGCTATGAATTACATTGCTACATTGACTTAGTCTAGCCGTCTAGCTATAAATTACATTGCTACATGGACCAAGTTAAGCCGTCTAGTTAGAATTGCATTACTACATTGACTAAGTCTAGCCGTCTAGTAATGAATAACATTGCTACATGGACTAAGCCTAGCTATAATTTACATTGCTACATGGACTAAGCCTAGCTATGACATTGCTACATGGACTAAGCCTAGCTATAATTTACATTGCTACATGGACTAAGCCTAGCTATGAATTACATTGCTACATGGACTAAGTCTAGCTATGAATCACATTGATACATGGACTAAGCCTAGCTATAATTTACATTGCTACATGGACTAAGCCTAGCTATAAATTACATTGCTACATGGACTAAGCCTAGCTATAAATTACATTGCTGGACTAAGCCTAGCTATAAATTACATTGCTACATGGACTAAGCCTAGCTATAAATTACATTGCTACATGGACTAAGCCTAGCTATGAATTACATTGCTACATGGACTACGCCTAGCTATAATTTACATTGCTACATGGACTAAGCCTAGCTATAATTTATATTGCTACATGGACTAAGCCTAGCTATGAATTACATTGCTACATGGACTAAGCCTAGCTATGAATTACATTGCTACATGGACTAAGCCTAGCTATAATTTACATTGCTACATGGACTAAGCCTAGCTATGAATTACATTGCTACATGGACTAAGCCTAGCTATAAATTACATTGCTACATTGACTAAATCATAAGCAGGAATAACTAAAATAAATTGAAAACGTGTTCAATAAAAAGTTCAATCAGACCTTCATCGATTTGTTGATACAATAACCCAAATTTTAATTAGACGTTTAATTAGACGTTTAGTTAGACGAATAAAAACTGATTAAAAATACGAGAAACTCTCAATGAGCATTTAAAAATAAGAATGTTCAAATTTTCACTTAAATTATAATTTATAATTAGAAGTCAATTTAAAAGTTATCAAAAATTCATTTTATTTCAATGCGCTATTAAAAATGTATTCATTAGTTTGCTAATTAAGCTAATTATGGTATATTTTTTAAAATTATGATTCATTTATCCAGTTCTTAGCAATCCAACTAGTCATTTGCGACTAAGAACTATTCACTGTAATAATTTTAAAACGGTTATTTTTTTTAAATATCTAGATCAGTGCTTCTCAAACTTCTTTGTCTGTTGGACTGGCCTGATTTTTTTCATTGCTCCAGGGTCCGGTACACTATTTTCCCTGTTTTGGAGGATTGTAAATAGATTGTAATACATTTTTCTCGCTTGATAACTTCTGCGGACCGGCGGCGGATAACCCACGGACCGGTACCGGTCCGCGGACCACCAGTTTGAGAAACACTCATCTAGATTATCTTGATTTTTGAAAGCATCCAAACATTTGAGTACGTGCAACAATGAAGAAAGAAGTTGATTCTTGTTTTTTATGTTAAGACCTGTTAATGCCCTACATAAGAACGCCGTTAAATGTATCCTACCTTACACATTGCACTCATTGCCACTGCTCTTCAAAACCACCCTATCCATAACCTTAATCCAACTCAACACCATCCTATCAATAACTGTAATTTAACTCAACACCATCCTATCCATAACCTTAATCCAACTAGTCAACACAACCTATCCAAAATCTTAATTCAACTAATCAACACACCTTATCCATAACCTTAATGCAACTATTCAACACGCCCTATCCATAACCTTAATGCAACTAGTCAACACACCCTATCCATAACCTTAATGCAACTAGTCAACACACCCTATCCATAACCTTAATCCAACTAGTAACACACCCTATCCATAACCTTAATCCAACTTAACAACACCCTATCCATAACCTTAATCCAACTAGTAAACACACCCTATCCATAAACTTAATCCAACTCAAGACCACCCTATCCATAAGTTGACTAATTTTGCTAGCAAAAATCTGGTACTGATAGGATAAGCTTAAAATTGTGTCCATTTAATTAACACGTCTAAATGATATTATCAAGAGTTCAAGTCACAAATCGTGTGTCGTGCTTGTTGTACTTATTGACCCTTCCCCCCCCCCAGACGACAGCAAACAACGTATGTGTAACACTAGCCGCACCCGTTGCTCCAACTTGTTAAACACCGCTCAACGTTCCACACTTCTCACAGATTACTTCATACTCTGTCAATTCATCTTTATAAAAAAAAAAAGAAATTAAAAAAAACATCAGCTTAGGAACTTTTTGTTTGTGGTTTACTCTGCCCCAAGTAGAGACGAAAAGACCCGCAATTCTCTGATTAAACATAAGACCCCNCCCCCCCCCCCCCCGATGTACCCTAATGACGTGGGCGTGGTGGGCCTGCTAAAGTACACGCCACGAGCGCCGTACCCTCCTGATGAGCTCGGCGAGGATGAAGGTTAAAGCCCGGGTCGACACAAATATTAACAGCGGCAGTTCATCCACGAGCGCTCGGTACTATTGAGACACAGAGGAAATCTCAGTCAACACCAGTGATGTGGTCTCTGTGTCCACACGGCAGAAATCCTAGCATTAAAGCTGTCATAGAAATCTGAGTGCAAACTGATAGGACATGGTGGGGCTTTAATTAAAATATCAAGGATTCTCAACATTTCAATGAAGAGAACTTATAGCGACCAATGTTTCCTCTAAGGTTCGTTAGTCCGCGTAAAAGTTTTAAAAAAATAATAATAAAAATTTAAAAAAATATAAAAAAATATTCTTTGTAGCCGATTATTTTGTTTACTCCATATTATTGCAATATTTTACAAAATTTGCGCGGCCGCACGACTTAAAGCGAACATTGATAGCGACGAACCTTTTAAACGTCACAAAGGGCACGTACCCAGGTGTGAAAATCTACCGATTTCTAAAGCTGTCATCAACGAATCTATGAGGTCTTTGAGAAAGTGCATGTATTTTGTACGTGTGACTTACGCCTTGCCATTTTTTTAAATTTNTTTTTTGGGGGGTGGGGGGTCTTTCCGGATAAGAAACAAAAACAATGTTGGAGAACCAGAGAGTTATTTTAAATATGTATGGAATCAGTTCGTCTACGAAGACTATACATTTATCTTTATTATTTGCAGCTCTTGGTGTGGCTAATGAGACCAATCCTCGAGTGTCAGTCTCTTCTCCATTTCACACACACGAATGCGTTGTTGCCAGTCATTCATCGTCACTCTTAATTATAGTGTCCTTTAAAGGCAAATGTCCAGTCTAAGGGTGTACCAGATTAAAATTTTAGTCCGGCTGGAACCGTCAAAGAATTGGACAATTATTGACTGTCAATGTTTTCATCATGTAATTTTTATTGTGGGGTCCATTTTGAATATGCTTGTTAACTATGCAATACAAGCAGAGTCGTGGATATTTTTCTGTCTTTCTATATGTATATTTGAATATTAACTTGGGTTTATTTGGATATGCGTAAGAGGGTTGCGTGAACATAAGAAATCCAAGGCTGATCATTTTGACATGATTATATTATTTGGCTACTGATGGTTGTCTAAAAAATTAGAGCAGAATCAAATATTCGCCATATTAAAAATAAAATCTTGATGAAACGAGTCTAATAATGAAATTTAATTTTTCACATAAACTGCATTATCTGGACATTCGAATGATGTTGATTTACGTGAGAGCATTGTTATCACGCTATTAAAAAATGTTCGGCTCAAAACATACGTTGTGTACATTTCAGGAGGTTTAATATTTCGAATTTATCAAACAAGGATAAGTTACTTGGGCTTTTAAAAAAATATAGTGTGTGCCGTGGGCGCCTTAAAGCCTCTTATTATATATATATCCAGAAGTGGTTGTACACTTGTACTCGACTGATTAATGGCGATAATGTATTATCTAAATTGTAGCTGAATCATTCATTGAGTCGTCCTTCCCCCCCCCTTCACTTTTTTTGTTTTACTCAGATTCACATTCATAGTAACTAATTGCTTGGGAAAAGTCAGCTAAAAATCAATTATATAAAGAGTAGCCAACGGATCTAATTAAAATTTAAACTTAAGCTCAGGTCCCTTTATCCCACTTCCCTACATAGTTTGTGCTCAATGTACTAAATATCTTGTAGATCATAGTCATTTTGCTTCATAACGTTTATATTGTGACATTTTATTTCCATAAAGGTATTAAAATTATTCTTATTACAGTTTAAAACTAAATTTGGTGACAACTTTGTTAAAGGAACATTATCACTGTATATTTGTGGGTGTAAACTGTGTGCGTTATAAAGATACACTGAAGTCAGAGCTCAGAGAACGGCAGGGTATTAGGATAACGTTTTCATGAAATGGCCCATTTCATAAAGATTTGGGTACCTAGATGCTTACAAACTGTTTACTGTAGATTGGCGTTATTTTAACATCTTACCGTTAATGACAGAGATGAATGTGTACAAAAAATAACTGACAACTGTCAGTGGTGACAGAGATGATCTGTACAAGAGAGTAACTGACAACTGTGAGTGGTGACAGAGATCTATGTGTACAAGAGAGTAACTGACAACTGTGAGTGGTAACAGACATCCTTCAGGAGATAGTTAGAACTTCGGTAACTGTTGAATAGCCATTATCCCATATATTCAAAGATCTGATTAAGAGTGTTGAGAGTATTAGGTCAAGTGTTGTTTCTCCACGTCTTTATTCAAGTCACTGACCAGCCTCTCTGGCGGCCAGGAATGTAATGAACTCAAAGAAAACCCACTTCCTACTTGGTTCAGATGTTCAACTCTGATTACAGTGTGTGATTACAGTGTGTGATTACAGTGTGTGATTACAGTGTGTGATTACAGTGTGTGATTACATAAATGTAAGTGGAAATTGAAGGAAGAATGTTCAAGTCCAAGAGAGAAAATTTTGAATTACAAAATAAAACAAGTTTAATTGGTAATATGAAGGACATTAAGTTAACATTTTCCTAAATGTAATTTAGATTTTACGCAGGAGAGTTCCGTGTACAATATTATATTCTTCAAATCATTGCGGTAGCAAAGTGTTTGGTTTTTTTACATGGTCTTGAAATTTCAATTTGTTTGTTGACATTTTTTCGATATCTAAATCTGTTAAAACTTCTACATTTTTTAACGTTTTTTCCCCCCAGTGATCCTCATGCTTTTGGACGTCCAGGATCAGCTCACTCTCCTAGCCGCGGCATCCTCAATGTCTATGACGAAGCAGCACGCATTTTTTACATTCTCAACGACTCCTTATGACGCTTCATCGCTGACGCTCATGGGACTCAAAATGGACGTGACGTCCCAGCCGCGCTTTAGCAACGACAGCGCCGCTGCAAACGTCAACATCTTTGAAAGCGTGTTCGCCATCGGGACATCCTTCCCACGAGATTATCACGGCAGAAACAGCACGTGGCCAGGGGGTCAAAGGGTGAAACGGGAGACAGATTTCAGGAGAGACAACTTAAAACCGAACGAGTCCGAAACACGTTCCGACAGTTTGATTTTTCATTCTGAAAAGAATCTAGCAGTCATTGGTAGCGTAGATTATACTCCTTTTACAGGTTCTTATGTAAACATGGATTCTTCTAGTGCAAAACAACTTAATGTTTACTCCAGTGTATATGCGAAGAAAGAAAATGTTCATTTTGTAAATAGACTGACCACAGCAATACCTTCAACACTTCCAGCTGTTAATATAAATACTCTAGTGCCTCAGATGCAATCCAAGTATGAACTCTTACAATCTAAGGATGAACTCTTACAATCTAAGGATGAACTCTTACAATCTAAGGATGAACTCTTACAATCTAAGGATGAACTCTTACAATCCAAGGACAAACTCCTACAATCCAAGGACAAACTCTCACTTGTGCAGGCGCGAGTAGAGAGTAAGACTTACAACCATGACGCTACTGACGCAAATAGACCGTATCACGTGGTACCTGTTGAGGAAGGTAAAAGAAAAAATCCCGGTGCTCTGTCCCGGATGATTGTCAGTCAGACTGAAAACAAAGACAATGAATCATTGCACTCGACAACTTACAAGACCGAAACCTCTAATTCGCTTATATTCGCTAGCGAAACTTTAATCAGCCCAGACAAGAAGACCAATAGAAGAGACTCGCACGCGTCTCATCTCCACATTCAGGGACACAGCCAGCGTTTTAAACGGGACCTGAAAACATTCCAGCTCACCGACATGGACATCAACGCTGTCTACGACATGGTGTATGTCAGCGTATACGCCATGTTTCGGTACGTACAGAACTCCAGCAGCGGAACGTTGCCCAATTCCTACAAGTTGATACAGACCATTGCCGACTTGAACTTCTCGGGATATTCTGGGACGTACATTGTCGAGGCCGCGCAGATGGTCACATTCGATTTCGCCGTCTATGATTTCAACACTTCTTCCGGCGTCATGGAGCAAAGGGTATTATTCGAGGCCGACAACGCCACTAGTTGGACCATGACAACACTAGGAGTAGTATCCTGGCCAGGACGGTACATCCTGGCACCCGATGAGTGCTACAAGCAGGTCCCCAACTGTAATCAGGGTAAGCAGGGCTAGGGTTATGGTAAAGATTAGGGTTAGACATTAGTAGACAAATATACCCGTGCCACTAAATTCTCCGATGTGTGCTACAGGTAGGTCTTCAAGTTTAATCAGGGTAAGCCTGATTAGGGTTAGGACTAGACTTTAGAAGTCATAATTATCCTGGTTGTGCCACAAATTTAACGTTAGGGTTAGAACTAGACTTAGGGTTTTTAAATCTATGCCGGGGCATGGGGGTATTTTCCAAAAATCCTGCTTAAATTTAGCACATTAATTAGTTTCTTTTCAGTTTTCAGTAGGTCACTTAGTTTGCCATGAATAATTTTCAAAACTTTTGCTCTGAGGAAATGTCGAAAAGTCTGTTTTAGTTATCCTAGTAAGTTCAATTATTAACAAATAATCTTACACCTAAATGTATGTCCAACCTTAACCTAATAATGTTATTATTATTGTCTCGAACTCTTGTAACACATCACTCAGACCAACGTCTCATCACTGTAACTTTGATTGAAAATTGAGGGAAGTGCAAATGATCGATGGGATATTTTCTCTATTCATCCGCAGGGTTGCAGCCATCATACATCGCCGCGATAGTGACATCAGCGCTGGTTATTGTTATCGTCGTCGTCATGGCAACGCTTTTTATCAGGTAAGGTTTAATAATTCATGTGGAAAAAGGTGGCACGCAAGAAATTCAATTGATGTATCTTTCATTTTAAATTGAGGAGTTCTTGAACAAACACACACAGATTTGCTGCTCTATTTTACAAACATAAATCATGAAAGCTAATGCATACGGAGAAGATATCAATATTATTTGCTGATAATTACAGATATCAATTATTTTTAAATTACGTGTGTAATAGCCTTCCTTTAATTAATTTTTTTTTCTAAATTGAAAGAGTGATTCGATTAGTGATACTGCCTTCAGAAATAATGGTTCTAAATATTATAACAAAGGCCACCGAAACCTCAAATTTAAAACATTCAAATTTTTACAGCGATTGAGAATTCGAACACAAATTATGGATGGCGGTATTTTAGCGGATATTTTAAATTAACTTAGAGATTATTAAAATTAATTAGATATTCATATTTAGAATGGGGATGCCAGGACTTGGGTTTCCATCGGATGGGATCCTTCCTTTGTAAATGCATCTGTCCGTTTCGTTCAAAATACTTAGGCGTCTTAGTGTTGGCTTTTTCCTAAGGCTTTATTATGACCGATATTTTCTATCTAAAATATATATATATATATTATTTTAATTGTTATTTTTATATTTTATGTTGCTTGGTTGTTTTTTTTTTGTTTTTTTTTAATAACTGTCATTTTGTTGGTTTTTTTTCTTAATACTTGATTAGATAACGATAAAAGCACTGAAGGTTTCTTAAATTTTTTATTTATGCTCTTTGCAAGTATACAAAAAATGATATACTTGGATGATGGCTCAAGACAAGAAGAGAGAATTATTCTAATTTTTATGAGTTGACGTTTATAATTTTAGTTACTTGTAAAGAAACTTAGTTGTTTTCCCTGTCTTATTTTTAGCGCATTTTCGAGAATTCGAATGCGCTATTGCACCCGTTTTGTCCGTCCGTCCGTCCGTCCGTCTGTCATCACCCTAGATCTCAGCATCCATAAGTCCTAGACCCATGATGTATATATGTTTTTTGTATGTCCTGACCTGTCATTTGTGCATCAACACTCAGTTACTCGATCCGATAAAAACCCCGGTTAAAATTACCAAAAAACATTGCGAATCGAGAGATAACACTGGCGCAGACAACGGCCGCCATTGCCGGAAGTCTTAGTATTATCAAAAGTATTAGTTTTTTTTTTTTGTTGACGTCATTAGAATATGTGTAAAAGTTTAGAGAGTTTTACGTCATCATTTGTGGTGACTTCAATCAAGATCTTAGCGGCCCAGGGGCAGAAATTGAAAACTTTTTCGAAACAAGCTTCAACATTCAACTACTTTCACCAAGATTGGCAACTACGATCTATCAAACAACAATTGACGGAGTATTTGGGCGATTAGCTGATTACAATTTAGAATGTTTCATTTATGAGTCCTATTTCAGTGACCACAAACCACTTGTAGTTAGATTAAAGAGAAAATAAAACATTTTAAAATGTAAAGAAATGACTTTTAATTTTAAAAAATTTCAGGTATATTCATTACACAAGAAAATTCATAAAAATATGTCTAAAATCTAAACACAATTACTGATAACTACATAATGCTGATATCTAACATAAGTACTGATACATAATACGAAAATGCGCTAACACGTCCTGAGTTCCAAAAGGGACCAGGCTTAACATGATTTTTTAAAATCCGTCTTCTTATTAAAAAAAAAATTTGATGAACCTCAACAGTGGCGTAGCTAGGGATT
This sequence comes from Radix auricularia, assembly GCA_002072015.1. NCBI lineage: Eukaryota > Metazoa > Mollusca > Gastropoda > Lymnaeidae > Radix > Radix auricularia. The sequence goes on along the minus strand of MUZC01004587.1, from coordinate 275,762 downwards.
AGTAGGGATTTGGGGGCCTCTTTGGGGGCCCAGCAATGCGCAGCATAAATGGCGGTGGTGTAATATTTAATGTAAAAAGAGAATTATTGGACACTTCTTCGGGAGCCCCCCCCCTCAAGTGGGATGGGGGTTCGTGGGGACTTTGGAGTGTGGATTCCCCTCCCCTTTCCATAGCTGCGTCACTGATCCTTGAATAGTGATATTTACATAGATTCTTGAATATTTACCTAAAATATAGACTAATATTTTAATTTTTAAAAATAGTCACATCTACTTGGTAACATTCTAGATTATTTACTGAAAATATAGACTTATCTTTTAATAAGTCAACAATGCGACTGTCAATTGTCCGTTTCAGACTTCTGTACGATTGCAAACTGACTTCCATGGGATATTAATATTAAATTATTATTGTTACAAAAATTTCTTACAAAATTTGACATTTAAGTTTTGTAACCTTGATACGTAATATTTATGCATTCCACAAGACAACAGTAATGTCAGGCTGTATTTTTAAGCCGTGATTATTAAAAAAGGTGTAAAGTGCGAACCCGCTATATTTCCAGGACCGCCATAACCTTAACTCTAACAGTTGTGAACTTCTGCAACGATTGTATGCTAAGGTGACATGGCTTTACGTAAAGACGCAAGCCAGGAACATTCACATTACTTACCGTGTTGAACCGGGTCATCGCGAGACTATAAGGACAAAAGTCACTAGACATTGATGTAGTTGAAACAAGGGCACAGACTTTGTATTTGGACGTGAAGCGTGTTAGAAAAGCTTTGGTGTTGCCTCTTTGTCTAGTCCAGAAACAAAGCGGGCATGCCTCCCGTCTGGTCTCTAAACAGAGTGGACGATAGTCATGTATGGCCAGAGTGGACGATACTCTTGTCTTGTCAGAGTGGACGATAGTCTTGTATGGTCAGAGTGGACGATAGTCTTGTCTTGTCAGAGTGGATGATAGTCTTGTCTTGTCAGAGTGGACGATAGTCTTGTATGGTCAGAGTGGACGATAGTCTTGTATGGTCAGAGATGACGATATTCTTGTCAGAGTGGACGATAGTCTTGTCAGAGTGGACGATAGTCTTGTCTTGTCAGAGTGGACGATAGTCTTGTATGGTCAGAGTGGATGATAGTCTTGTCAGAGTGGACGATAGTCTTGTCTGGTCAGAGTGGACGATAGTCTTGTCTTGTCAGAGTGGACGATAGTCTTGTCTTGTCAGAGTGGACGATAGTCTTGTCTGGTCAGAGTGCACGAAGTCTTGACTCTTCAGAGTGGACGATAGTCTTGTATGGTCAGAGTGCACGATAGTTTTGTCTTCTCAGAGTGGACGATAGTCTTGTCTGGTCAGAGTGGACGATAGTCTTGTCAGAGTGGACGATAGTCTTGTCTGGTCAAAGTGGACGATAGTCTTGTCTGGTCAGAGTGGACGATAGTCTTGTCTG